>KE508728.1:21502-32251 GCA_000441515.1 Elaeis oleifera | reverse complement strand
TCAGAGAGCAGGGGATGGTGTCCGACGCAAAGATCGGACGGGGTTCGGTCCTAACTATGGGTTCGTCTACGATACAAGGACTCTGGAGGATTGAGGCAGACGAACTCCTAGAACCGCTAGAAGAGGAGATACTGAAAGATATTTCGGATCAAATGGAAGCCACAAAAATCTTGAAAAATTAGGAAAAATTGTAAACAAACTCTCGAAAGCTAAACGAACGGAGCACGAAGAAGAAAGAACAGCAAAATGACAAGAGAGCAAAGAAGTCTCAGGACTAACCTAGATTGGCCCGAGGAATGCAGGAAGGCGGCAAAGATGATGGAAATCGATCCGGAGGATGCCTACGGCCGAGAAGAAAGCTAAAGGAAGACGGAGCTCTCGGGAAGAAGGAGGAATTGAAGAGAAGACTCAGACAAAGTGAAACCCTTGAAGGAGGGAGACGGGTTTAAATAGACCCCGGGGTCCGGCGCAATAATGATTGCGGATCTCCTCTGATCGATCTGTGATCGCCGCCTATCCCACTCATCATGGCAGGCGGCTAGCAACTGACAGAGTCATTATTGCGCTGTACCTGGAGCACCGTTCCAGCACAAGTTTCGAAAAATCTCTTCGGATCGCCTCGATTTGAAAAGACTCCAGCACCTGCACACCAAATGCCAAAATATCTGTGAATGATCGCACATAAAAATCGAGGGAGCAACTTCGATTGTGAAAATTTTTCTGTACTTCCTTCATTTGAAACCTGAACTCGGAAGTAGGGGGGCTGGTGTTGAGTATAAAATACCCCCAGCCGAAGTTCATAAGAAGCCGACCCTCCCAGGACTCTTCCAACTTCCGACTTTGTGCGACATCTTTCCGGACTTCTCCAGCAGTCGAGCTTCCACAGTGTTCCCAAGTTCCTCCGACGGACAAACTCCCACAACGCCTTCTGCGAGTGCCGACCAAACTCCTCCGACGGATGAATTTCCACAATGCCTTCTGCAAGTGCCGACCGAACTCCTCCGACGGACAAACTCCTATCGCACCCTCCGGACTTCTCCAATGATAAGCTCCTTCAGTCGTCTGCCGGACTGCTCCAAATGCTCTCTGGGCTCCACTATCCACCGACCTTTGACAGCGATCGACTATTATCCGAGCTACTTCTAGACTTCCTCCTGTCACGATCGACTCTGCTTCGGACTTCTTCCTGACTTCGCCAAAGTCCGTGCCTCTCCAGTGGCGGGACTTCTATGGCAATCGGACTCCATTCAAGTTTTTACAGTGGTCGACCACCTTTCGAACTCTATCCGAGCTTCTATGATGAGCAGTCTCCATCCGAGCTTCTACGATGAGCAGTCTCCATCCAAGCTTCTACGATGAGCAGTCTCCGTCTGAGCTTCTACAGTGAGCGGCCTCCATCCGAGCTTCCACGACAACTGGCCTCCGTTCGAGCCTCCATGACAATCGATCTCCGTCTGAGCTTCTACAGCAAGCGGCCTCCCTCCGGACTCCTACGAGAGTCAGACTTCGTCCGAACTTCTACGACAGGTGGGTTCCAGACGAACTTTCACGACGGACGGGCTCCAGCAGATGGATTTCTACGACGACCGACTGCCTCCGATGTCTTCTGTACCTCTCCATGCCATCGACCTTCTACAGGTGCCAGTCGAGCTCCTCTAGTGGATGAGCTCCTACAACACCTTCTGAACTCCTCTATTGGACAACCTTCGATAATGCTTTTCGAATTTCTGGTGAGCTTCTCTAGCAATCAGACACCAACCGGACTTCTCCAACAGAGATTCTCCGTCCAGGCTTCCACAGCAGATGACTTTTATCTGCAGCATCAACGCCTAAGACGCCCGACCACAGTTAGCATGTCAACAACCTCAGAACATCCGAGCTCCTCTCAGATTATCGAGACAGAGAGCTATTCAGCTCCACCCGACATCCCAATCGAGCTTCAGCCATCCAGCCTGAACTCTCCGGCAAGTCACGGCAACGGACACCACTTCGCTTTCCATAACAGACTCCACGTGACCCCACCACTCTCTGACAAGTCGCGACAATGGACATCACTACTTTCCGTAACGAACTCCATGTGGCCCCGAACGGCCCACTACCAGGCGATTACAGACGTCGCTGTCAATCAGTTACGCTCTCCCGTCTATAAAAGAGACCCTCCAGATACGTTCTTCTCTAAGCTAAAAAGCTAAGCTATAGGCTCTGGTACCATCTCTAAACTCTGCTAAAATCTCGTTCGAGTGCTCCATTTCTGTTGAGGCAGAGTACTGACTTGAGCGTCGGAGGGTCTTGCCGGAGCACCCCTAACTCCAGTTTAGACTTCTTTTGTAGGTCCCGGTGGTGACCACGACTCCCTCGACTCCAGCTTCTCCGGCGCTAGCGGGATTTTGCACCAACAATTATCATCTACTTTTATTATGGGTGTGTATGGACCTTTGACTATAACTCTCTAAAGTTGATAGTCAAATACTTGAATATAAATGTGTATGCATGCTTTCCAATACGTGTAGTTTATTCCATTGAATAAAGATGGATGGTTAGTCGATTATCCTTCGACAAGAGACACATTCATTGGGTTGCCAATTGATCTTAACTCTTCATTGTTAAATCAAATGTGAGTATTGGGCTCTGATACCACTTGTTACCCAATAGAACACCCCCAAGGGAGAATGAATTGGATTTTTCAAAATCTAAGCAAATAATATGCTATTTTGAAAAATTAGTGAAGTGATGATGAGTGTAGAAATAGGATATGTAGAAGTATAAGTGCAAGGAGAATAAGAGAGAAGAACATAATCACAAACACAATCGATATAGTGGTCTGGTGCCCCTTGTTCCTATGTCCACTCTGTAAGACTCAAGAATTTCACTATAATCATTTTAAGATTACAATCGGATAGTTTTCTAGGTTCACTATTCAAAATCTAGTTGGTTTTACATCAGATCACCAACCACAACCAATAACAAGCCAACCCTTGGCTTACACTCTAATTCTTAGGTTTGGATGGGCCTATCTCCTGACTTCAAAATCCTATTGAAGCTAGTTATAATAAGAACAAAATAAAAAATAAATAAAATAAAAAGCTTCTTTAATGAGCAATAAAGTTGATGAAGCTCTTGGTTCTTTTTTTATAAAAGCTTTTGAACAGATGAGCTTGCCTTCTTACTGGAGGGAATCACTTGATTTGATGTTTCAAATGGTTGGGAAGTGAATGCTCTCTTTTTAATATTTTTGGACTTTTGCTTTTGATTTTTACTTTCTTTCTTTGATTCTCTTATCTTTTCACTTCAAAAAATTATTGGAGCCTTTAAACCACTGTTTGGAATCTCAAAAAGTCATTTCTAGCCATTGAGATCCGAAAAATAGTCATTGAAAGTATTTCTAGACCGTTCTGAATTTTTTATAGAACTAGTCATTGGAACTTGAGTCGACTCAAATTGAGCTTGAGTTGACTCAACTTGAGCCTTGAATCGACTCAATTATGTCTTGAGTCGACTCAACAATCTGTGAGTTTTTATCCCAAAAATCAGCTCTCTATTGGTACCCTATGGCTTCAACCCGAGCAACTTGAGTCGACTCGACTCTTCAGCTCGCTTTTGAGTCGACTTATGTTAGACTTGAGTTGACTCGAGAATGTGCTAAAGTACTTTTGCATGCCGTTCTGGTTCAGTCGACTCAGGACCATCTTGAGTCAACTCGAGGTGCTCTCCATTAAATTTTTTATGATATTTTTCAATTTGAATTTTTCTTCAATTCCAACCTTCAAATATCTTTCTCCAGTCTTGTTTGAGATGTGCAATGCCCTTCAAAAGTTTTACATTCCTCTTTTTATTCTCAAATGCATTATTGAGCTTTTTTTTGATACTCTATAATTTTCTTGAAACATGATCTTAAGGAGCTTATTAGTTCAAATATATATTCAAATATTTGTTATTCATCAAAATCAATCCTTGAGGTCAACAGATGGATATTGGATGAGTGAGATAGAGCTAGGTCTACTCTAGGACCATTGGACTCAAAGACTTGCCACCACCCTCTGACCCTACACTCACCTCTGACTAACCCTTTCATAAGACACATCATATTTTGCATATTTACATGTTTACTTTTATGCTTATTTTGTAGTGATTGCCTTATCCTCATATATTTTCTTTTGTAAAGGACATGCGCTTTATTATTTGTAAAAACTTGGTTTATCAATGATATGCTATGTTTTGTGAAATGAATGAGTACATACTACATTCTTGTGTTATTCCTATTTAAATGTTTAAATGAATGAATGAATATCATTGTAATGAATGTGCTAAACTGGCATATATTTGATTGAGATAAGGTGTTGAATAAATGTATTTATTTGTAACAAAAAAGGGGAGAGAATTTTTGTTAACCTTTTGAATACAATAAAAAGGGGGAGAAATCAAGAGAGCACTAGAAAATATTTCAAAAGGGAAAGCTCAAAAGTTCAAATGTTTTAAAATATTGCTTTTTTACATAAGAAAGGGGAGTTTTGTTCAAAAGTTGTTCAATTGGATAGGTTCAAAGTTATTTCAAAATTATTACTTTTTATATAGGAAAGGGAGAGTTTTATTGAAAACTTGTTCAACTTTGATAAATGCTTGATCTTTATTAAAATTAGCTATTAAATCTTGCTAAGATATTTTGTATCAAATTTTTAAAGCCTCTTAGTACTTGAAAGGTAGTATCTAAAGGGCTTTGTCATCATCAAAAATAGAAAAATTACTAGTCTAGAAATTAATTTTGATGATATCAAAAGAGTTTGAGTAGTGAGAGTGATTATAAGATTTCTTATAATGCTCTATGTTTGTTCTTATTCAAGAAGAAGTCTTCTAAAAATTTGAGTAAATTCATGTTCATAAAATCAGATTTTCAAGTTTTGCAAGCAAAGAAACTAAGTTCTGCATAAAAAATTGAAAAAAAAAAATCAAGCCTAGAAAGACTTTTCAATAAGATTATCTATTAAAAATTAATTTTGAAAAGATAAGTCTAGCTTAGAATATCTGTGAACGAAGAATGTTACTCAAAACTAGAGAGAATTACTTTTGGCATGCTTGATATGCTTCTAAGTTGACCAAGATAGAAGTTTACCCCACCTATTCTCAATTCAAGGGAAAAGACAAAAGGATGTAAAATTTAGACTTTTTCTTAGCCAATCAAGTATTCTATAGAACCAACCAAGATAGGATCATAGTCAACTCACAAAAATGGATAGCTAACTCAATCTCAGACTCAGATTGAAGATAGAAGAATGAAGATTTCAGACATCTTTCTAAGTTGATCATGAAATAAGATAACTGACTAAGACAAAATTTAACCGACTCAAAGAATGAGTTAGTCGACTCAGTCTCAAAGACAGAAAAAGATAAAAAGCAACAAAAATTTATAAGTTCTCTGAGCTGATCCAAAAAATAAGTTAGCTAATTAAGTTATAGAGTTAGCCAACTAAGAAGATATCTGAGCTGATCCAGTCTCAGGCAGATAGAACAGATAGAAAGTAGAGAAATGAGCACCTATTCCTGAGCTGACTTATAGCTTCACTTAGCTGACTCAGTATTTATTTAACTAATAAAGATTTTCGATGAGCTGACTCATAAAATTCTAACAGGATAATAGCTAGTTTTTAAAATATTTCAAATGACTATATTTTGCATCACATGTTTATTTTGAGGTTTCAAAGGCTGGAGCATTAATTTAGTCATTTTTGAGGCCATAAATATGGAGAATTCAAATTGAGAACAAAGCTATTGAATTTATTGGGAAAATATTTGAACTATTAGTGAAATAAAAGAGAGAGGAAGGACATCCTAAGATCTTTTAATTTTTGCCTTCCCATATTTACTTAACATAAAAGAGAGGAAGAGTGCACATAATTAAGCTAGCAACTATCGAACAAAAGTATTCAAGTTTCCATTAATCCTCTCTTAGCATTTAAGGAAGAAGTCAAAGCATTCAAGAGCTCAATGACTTTGACTTCTTTGAGAGTTTAAAGATTTTATTTTTTATTCTTCAAATTCTTATATACATTTTGTTGAGAATTGTATCCCAAAGCCAATCATCGCTTGTAGATAGTTGTGCTCATTTTGTAATTGTATATAAATTTCCATAATAAAAGTTATTTGACATTATTCTTCACAAATTTTTGTACATGAACTCCTGTGTTGTGATGAAGTCCTTAGGACTGTTTAGAATTGATAAAAGAGAATTTATTATTTAATCTTTAAACTTATTTGCGACCAAACGATACGCTATTATAAGGATGATAGTGATATCAAGTATAGATCGTTGTGTGCCATATGAATTGATTGTTCTCTTAACCAAAGAGTTTGAAGACACTGGTATGGTATACAGGTGAAATATAGGAGTACATTTATACCGAACGTGACCAACTACGAAGCATTCTGTTGTCAAGAGTAGCTCGCAAAAGGTATGGGTATAAGTGTCTCTCCGATCTGAGATCACTACGATGACTTACAATCAACTCACTGTACTTTGATGTTAGACTATCTAAATTTTAATTCAATGATGAAAGATTTCTGGATGCAGTTAAGTACTTATTAAGTCGGTGTGTGAGTCAAGATGGGATTGATCCCTCCAGATTTAAGAGTTAATGCATCACTATATTTCAATTTAGTAAAACCTTGGCTAGGATAATCCATGTGATGAATTTGAAAGGTTGAGATATAATATGGTTGACTATTTCAGAGTTGACAGTTAAATCCTAGGTTACCTTGAGCATTAGGGTCAGGTTGAATTATATGGTAACCATACGCAAGTAGGTTCTTGAATATTGCTTTGCAATCATTCGACCTATCCGAACGTTGGGTCTCATTGCTAGATGATTACATCGATTAGTTTAGAATATTGTTCTTATGCTACTAGCTTAGATTCGAACCTATGGGATCACACTCAAAAAAAATTTCTTTCTGATTAAGTGGCTGATCAATGATTGAGAATTATTTCAGGATTTAATCATCAATTTGATTGATGATTAACCTGATACAAAAGTTGTAATGTATTAATTCACTAAGGGTTAGTGGATTAAAAGAGGATTGATAAGTAATTAGATTGCTCATTAGCTTAATTTGATTGAGTAATATAATTGTTTCAAGTCTAATTGAATTGGATTCAATTTAATTTGACCCGATTAGGTTATGAGATGACCTAATTGCTAAAGATGATTGATTTATGATTTGATCAAAAATTGGGCCTGATTAAATTTTGATGTAATCAAATTTGAAATCTAATTAGATTGGGTTCAAGTTACTCAACTGGGTCTAACCTAATTTGATTAGGTTGGAGACTTATTGGATAAACCCTAAGAGTCCAAAACAGCTTGGACTCTCCTAGCCGTCGACCGCCCTCGTGCGCACGCCAATATCTTAATGCAAATTCAGATTTGCATGAGTGTTTGCATGCCTCTCAAAGCCTTGTCGCCTCATCTCAACGCCCACCCTTGATAAGGATCAAAAGGTGGATTGGTTGAATTCGAATTTGATTTGAATTGGAGATTAAATGAGAATTTGTTCTCATCCATCCAACCTCCATGCCATCCATAAAAACCCCTCCCTTTTATACGACAAAAGTGAGATCACATTCAGCATGAGATTAGGGTTTGGGCATGAGGTCTAGGGGTTGGGCAGCCATCTTTGGCGTGTGAGCATAAAGGAGTTCTTCCTCCTCTTGGATGAGCGAATACCTAGATCTGATCTAGGGTTTTTTGGTGAGGGAAAATAAGAGAGAAGAAAGTTCTCTTCTATCTTTTCCACCACTATATCCTCCTTCTCCATCTTCAGATCTGGAGGAGTCTGAAAGATCCGAAGAGAGGAGCAGATCAGCCATCCAACAGGTCTTCGTGCGAGCTAGCATTTCTGAGGAGATCGATCAGTGCATGACTTCGAGTGGACCAACTATAGAGGCCGCACATCCTATGTGGCTGTGAGCATCCTTTGAGTCCTTGTGATTCAGATGTGGAGACCTTCTATCTGTGCTCAGGTATCAAGTTCTGAACTTGATCTGTATGTAGAGGTGATCTAGAGATGCATGTATGATGCGGTCATACATGCAAAGTTATTTTTAGATCTTTGTATGTATACATGATATATTATAGATCCTAAGATAGGTGTTAAGATTAGATCTTAAGCTTGTATTATAGATTAAATTATTTAATGTTATATTTTTACTGCATAAATTTTTTTTAAAATATATGCTATGCACCTGTCGGTTTTCCAACATCTTTCTCCCTCTGTTGTGACAAATTTTTTGGAGAAGAAACTTGGTTTTTGAGGGTTGGTCCAAGCCAAAAATTAAATGTTGTAAGGTTTCAGTTGGTAAGTCAGAAAAACTAACTAGATTGTTGTAAATTTGAAAAATAATCAGTTGCAAGATTTTGATTGATGAGCCAAGAAAAATCAACTAGATTGGATTGTGAATCTATGAAATATTGAACTGTAATCTTGTAAGATTATAGTTAGAATTTCTAAATGAATTGACTTGAAAAGTAGACATAGGTATTGAGTTGAGCACTAAATCACTATAAATCTCTTATGTTTATGATTGTGTGATTGTTTTACTTTATTTTATATTGTTCATTTATTTTTTATCGAGCATTACACAAACATCTTCAAAATTATTTTTGGGCATAAGTACTTAAATTTTTAAAAACCAAATTCACCTGCTCTTGGGTTGCCACCTCTAGAAAACAGCAAGGTAAATGAGTGGTGCTTATTTGTCATTCTAATGATGGCATAGTGATCATGGCGATCTCCTATCCTTTTCATGAGAACTTGGGATTCTCCATGTGGGGCATCTGTCGATGATCTTGGATGGTATAATTCTACTAATAGATCGATGAAATCCTAACTGCATGGATCATATCAATCCTATCACAGCTTGTTCCATTATTATCTGAGGTTAATTTATTCATATATTTCCTTCTAAGGTGATCCTCTTTGCAAAACCACCTTCTTATTTCTCTTTGTTAGATGTGTGCCCTAGAAGCCCATTGTTGGCTGACACATTTATATTTTCAGAGCCTATTCTTGTACTAATAAAATTTTATTATTAATAAAGGGTTATTTTTATTTTCACTCATGTTTATGTATCCATGATTTGTCCTAGAAATTAACAAAGATGATATTGTATATTTTCAATGTATTAAGAATTTGAGACATACATTATTAGTGGTTAGTTCTAAATACATCCGATTATAAGATTATCACGGAGGACAGTGATCAATCCATTTAAGATCAGTGCACAGATCACCTCTCTTATGGGCAGACGAGTCTTGAGTTTGCGGTGTGGTGACACTGGGATGAAAGTGTAGGTGATTATTAGAGAACAACTTGCACTAAGCGTGACCAACATGAGAAACCACCTGGATGTCTACTTATTCTCAGTGATTTTCTCTATGCTGCAGTGGTGTGAGTGGTCCTTTAACCTACGGTGTCATTAGCTATTCACAGTGACTACTGAGTTTGACTGCACGTTCTCTTGATCCCTAGCTATTCGGGTTCTTGCTATGGATGTTGGCTATCGTAGGTTTAGGTTTGCTGTTAGAGTAGGGTGCACCTAGATGGAATCTATCGATCTTGATAGAAATGGATAAGTCCTATGTGATTAGCAAGACTGAGTTCAAGAAGTTTTTGGCTAAAGCAAATATGAATACTGGAAAGAATTTCTATGAGATTCACAAGTGAACTCGAGTTGAGCCAATCTTACATATGACCAATGATGGGATTTGACGAGTTCTCCATAACCTCCGTTAAGTCGGGACCTACGATAGAAGGACTGAATCACATGGTAACGCATGTAGGGGTTCAGATTTTTTGTTCTGCTGGGTTGCCACTACATACTATAAGGCATCATTGGTGGATTATGAGAACTCATTAGGATCATTTTCGGATCAATGATCCTTATTGGGTTGAGCTAAAATTGTTCTGATTCATCGAAAGGAGTTTCGATGATATTGTGATAGAGATCATGGTATGTCTCACTATCAGATAGAATAGAACCTAAAAGGTCACATATAAAAGGAGTTTGACCCGATCAATGACTTGGATAAAATTTGAATTATCCATTTGATTGATGATTTGAATTTGAAAACTGCTAATTTGTAATTGTTACAGATTCAGTAACTGCTAATTATAAGCATTGAAACTTAATTACAAATATTATAATTTAATTAAGACTGATTAAATTATATATCAAATCTTAATTAATTTAAATTAAATTAAATTAAATTTAATTTAATTTAATACTAATTGGATTCAATTATCCAAATTAGATTTAGATTTCAATCCTAAATGGATCAAGTTGGATAGCCTTTTGAATTCGATTCGATTCAGACTCAATTTGGACTCAGTTTGGACCTAGTTTGTGAAGGAACCAGATCTAGGGTTTCAGGATTAGATATTGAAACTTTTTCAAGATCAGGCAGCGGAAACTAAATAAATCAAAATTATTTTTTAAAACTAGAGAATTTCTAGATCTAAGATCCTATTACATGATTATTACATAGAATTAAATCAAAATTAAATATATAGAGCATGAACTACATGTTGATCATATCAACATGTTTCTATACTACATCTAATGTATGTATTAAACAATAGATCAGATCTATTATCTTGCAAGTTAGACATTCTAACCTTGCTGATCCGGGCTTGAGGATGATGTTGCGAGCCGCACATGTGTCCGGCCTCTAGGAGTCATCCACACGAGCCCACAAATCC
>KE508727.1:30093-45078 GCA_000441515.1 Elaeis oleifera | reverse complement strand
TATATATATATATATATATATTTAACAGTATAACATATCTTATATGCCAATGTCAACCAATCTTATATATAAAATAGCATACATTATATATAAAATATTTATTTCATTAAAAAAATATTTCTATCAGTTTTATTAAAAATATCATTTTATTGATATATTAATATATTCCTAAATATTATTAATCTTCTAAAAATATTATTAGTAAAATATTATTTAATTATGATATATTTGTTGTCAAATATTATTATTAATATTATTATATTGAGATTATAACACAATCAACTATAGAAATGCTCAAAAAGTTGCAAGATCCTAAGGTGAAATGCTCTTCAATTTCTACTACACTAAAAAAATACCATTCAGAAATCCTTTTATATGTGAGTACTTATTTATAAACATAGTGGAGGTGGGCTTTGCCATCACCGCATCTTTTATTTAGAAAAAAATATCACTCATTATTTTAAATAATAATATTTCTTAATATATAATATAATTATTTTATTAATAAATATTTTATTGAAAGTTTGAGATGAAGTCTCAATCCTGAAAGTTTCACTCCTCTTCCTTTTTAATTACCGATGCCTTTAGTCTTTTAATGATATTAATATCATTATTTGTACCTTCCATCAAATATTAATGAAGTTAATAATCATCATCAAAATTTTGGTTTTGAAGACTTCTTTAATTAATGCAGGCCTTTTATAATGCGAATTTAATGCCATTCAAATATGTGATTTGTATGGTGGATGGCAATTTACATGTGATGGAGGCTCTGCCAATGCAACTATCTATCGTATTTTTAGATTGGGCTACTTCTAACACTATTCTTTATCTATTAATACCATATGTTACATTATATTATTAAATAACTCACACACTTTATCTACCAATATTATTTGCCCCATCGTATTCTAAAATAATTTTTCATTATAAAAAATGGTCAAGTTGTTTAACACCGTCGGTTCCATTGTATTCTTAAATTGGATCATTACTCTATCTCTATTAATACCATTTGTCCATCATGTTTTAAATATTTTTTATAATTAAAAATATACAGAATGATGATTTTAAGAGCGCCCATCCACCCCTCCAGCTCTTGCTCTCAAGTGTCTCCATTTTATCCACCCGTTCAATCCTCCGGTATACATACAGAGAGAGAACTTATTTAATGCAGGTCTTCTCTTTTATCCGATAATTTATTAATAATATTATTAAAAAATATAAATTAATATATTTTATAAAATATTTATCAAAATTTTGTTCAAAATAAAATCATCCTATCGTACGAGGACTGTATATAATGACTCACTATAATTCACACAATGTGAAAAGTGAAATCAATAATGTAGAGTCACCTCATTATAGGGTGGCTAAGTCGTCCTACAAAAAAGTGACTCTATAAGTTGTCTTATTATAGAGTAACTTATAGAATCGCTCTATGATAAAATGATTTTGAATAATCACTGTATTTGTATCGAGAGATTACTAGACTTTCCAATCACTGAGGGAGAGATTAGGAGGGTATGGGAAGGGACGTGGGGACTGAGAGGGCCAAGAGGGAGAGGGTCAGAGGGGCGGGGTGGCAGGGAGAGGGGCAAGGTGTTTATTTTATTTTTTTCTTAAGTGACGTAAAAAAGGAGGAGAAAAGAGAGAAGATCCTAAGTCACCTTATCGTAGGCGACTCGTATAGTTGCCCTACCATAAGGCGACTCTCTTTTTTCCACGTTGGAAATTTTTTCGAAAGCTAGATAGTATCAGAAAATCACCTTTTCAAAGGACGATTGATTGAATCGACATACTCTCTCGTAAATCAATCGTCGATTGGACAAACAAAATCATCCTTACAAATGATAATTTTTTTTGGACAGTATTTTAATAAAAAAAATTTATGAATATTATTTTATATTTTTTAATTAATATTATTTGATAAATTAGTTCTTTATTTGCTCGTCACGATCTCACCGAGGCCACATTGTAGAGAGAGAGTGGGAGGTCCTTTAATGCCAGTCATCTAATGCTACTTTTAAGTGTAGAGAGAGTAGGTCTTCTTGGCTTTCATCGCTAGCCATCCAGTTTCATGAACCGCGAAATTGAAAGTATAAGAAAATTATTACGATCATCTGATATTAAATAATAAAGAGTTACAGACATGAATGATAGAGACTTTGACAACATAGAAATCTTATTTAATATACATACATACATACACACACGCATACATACATATATGGTCCTCCATCCTTCGCTCTAGCAACCAAAGTTTTAGTGCGGTGTTGAACTCACGCTATGTCAGTGTTGAGCATGCCTGTCGTGCTGTTAAAGGAGATTGACCTGCATGAGGGAATAAATGGAGGTAGCTGTATTTGGAATTAGTTGTCCTCTAAAAGATAAGTAATCACTTCTCAAAATGATTTATCTTGTCCCTAAAATACAGAAATTAATTACTCCTCCGACTCCTAGATCTCTTTCAAATGTCTTGTTTTGTGGTAATATTGTATAATAAGGCCTTTAGGAGGTCTAACGAGATCAATAAGATCTTTCTACAAGCAAATAGTCCCAAAAGATGAAGAACATTTGGGACCAATGTGGCAGGACAAGGGACAACAGTAAGATATGATTATCTTGATATATAATAAATATAATTCTACTCTCAATGCTCTCAAAAATATAATATAGCAATATTAGTACGTTATCATCAATATAATACTGATATTGTTATAATGTTATGGCAACAATTTATACAAAACATGGCATGTTATCATATTCTATTTATATAATATTTATAATATAACATATAATAATATATTATAAATTTATCATATCATGTGATATTATTAGTATTATAATACTGTTTAACATCAATATTTTATTAATGTGTATAATAACATTATTTTAATCTAAAAAACAATATATATTATATATAATATGTTTATAACTCTATGAACTACATAATTCTAAAATACAATAACGTTTTAATAGCAACAATAAATTATTATCTAATAAAATATTAATATGTTTGTAAGACTATATAACACATTTAATAATTACATACACAATATTAATATGGTAATGTAGCATTAACATAAAAATCCCTAATATTGTTCCATGAATTATATAATATAATATTACTAAAATATATCTATGCTATATAAGATATGATGCAATATAATAATATATAATATAACAAAATAATAGTGATATAGTATAGGTGTATATAATATTATATACTCTTCACAAATCTCGCATGTCTGTTTCTTAGGAACTAAATATGGAAGGTTTTCCCATTCTTAGAATATCCACTTGTCCATAATGATTGATCCTAATTCCTATCTGGACACAAGAAATCTAGAAAGAATTAAGCAAAGAATACATATTATATGTACATTAATGCTACTCTATTTATATTATTTTGACTAATATTACTATTAACAGTATTGCTATTATTAATTTTGACAGCAATATGAATAATTCGGATAATGTTATCTGACCGGGTTAGTTTAGGCGCCTTCCGGTTCGGGAAAAAATTTGTGAGGGTGGCGCCTTGCCGCCAAAATTTAAAATCGAAAGCAAACAAATGGTGAACTCGCGGGAAACCGGGAAAGGGAATACCCGGGTATGGCACTCAAATCTTACATCCCACCGCTTTCCTCTCTCGTCTTTAATCTCCTTCACCACCCCTAGTTTCCATCTCTCTCGCTCTGGCTCGCTCGCTCGCTCGTTCTTAGAGGCAGAGGAATCGCCAGGTGACGAACATGGCGGATTTGTGTAACATGGAGAAGATGGGCAGAGAGCTCAAGTGCCCCATTTGGTACCACAAGCCCTTGTCACTTCCTTTTTTAATCTCTCTATCTCTCTGTTTTTGTTTCATTTTTTTTTTGAGTTAGACTTTCGATTTTCTGCATGTTTCTTATCTGAATAACATCTCCTAGACATCAAACTTAATGAAAGCAACGAAGCACATCTTTAGTTTTCGATGGATTTGATAGTCCCAGTTCAAAAAATTGGATTTTGATTTTACTGACATCACTGCTGTCGCTTCTCCGAACGCTCTAGGGTTTCTTTAATTTCGTTCGAGGAACCGTAAATCTAAACCCTGACAAATCTAATTTCCATTTGAATGACCTTACCCAAGTCTCAGGACTCACGAAACCTCGGAAGAACAAGTCTAATTTCCGTGGATTTGTTAGCCCGTTTTTTTAAGAAAAACTGATTTTGAGATCACCCGTATATTTGTTGCATATTCTAATCCTCAATATATTCTATATGTGAATCTCTCTAATTTCCACTCCGAGGGTACTGCAGTTAGAGCTCAGGAATCTATTTCTGGTGGATTTATATAATGTTGAAAAGTAACAAGCACACAATCTCTGGAATTCTGAATTAGTTGCTAGAATTGGATGGTAGAATTCCCAAAATCATATTCACTTACTCTCTCTATCAATTATGTCTTGCAGTTGGAACCTCCTGAACTGTGCGGTATCACTTGCATGCAACCATGTCTTCTGCAAGTGAGTTTCCATCTATCTTCTTTATTTTGTTGTACTAATATTCTTCAGTCCTTTGGTATTTTGTTTTGGGATAGAAAGTATGGGGATTTATGCATCTGTTACTATTTTGATCCAGCTTATGCATTTTGAAATCGATGAAGTCCACGTCCGACTGCCCGGTCTGCAAAGTTCCATTCCGTCGAAGAGGTTTGTTTTGTCCCATGTCTGATTCATAGAGATGATGCAAAATCTTAGGGAAACATAGTTTAAGTAGAAGCTTGAAATGATGCTGCTCACTTTTTTACGTTTACACCTAGTGGCAAAATCTAATAATTATTCTCAGCAGGGGCACTCTTTCCTTATACCTTAATGCCTGCAATTGCACTGCTAATAACGCAGAGAGCAGTTGTAAGTAGAACAGTGGATGTATGGTATCCACATCCAAATTTGCAGCTGTTTACCCATTAAAGCAGTTTATGTTCACATCCGTAAGAGATAGGATAGCAAAGCTGTTGATAAAAAAGTTTATATTGTCTATGACGTGGTTTGTACAATGAAGTAGTATTTGACAGTGCTCGGTGCCATTTTTATTTAAACCTTCCCTTTTGTGCTAAACTAGAAATCAATTAGCCAACAGATTCTGGACAATGGTCTCAAGCAAAATCTGTCAGGACTCAGGACTTCTCTACAACTAAATCTAGCCAATGATGAGTGTTCTGGTTAAATAGAGGTTCCAATAACTAGACCACTTTGTTAATTTCTAGGTGGTGTATCCCAGTTGTGGTTCTCGGCTCCTGTCTTTCTTCACTTGAAATCCTGGATCCGTTTATCTTCAATCTGTCTGACTTCATTATATTTATTCTTGCCATAAAGGTTATGTTTCTGACTTGATTGCAGGAGTACGTCCCGCTCCTCACATGGATAACCTGGTAAGCATTTACAAGAGCATGGAAGCTGCAGCAGGGACTAACAAATTTTCCACTCAATTAGCACCTTCAGCCAAATATTCAGGTGACAACAGATCTGGTGGCTAGTTACCTTTTTCTTTTATTGTGAAATGGAAGATGTACAGTTTTTATTGTGAAAGAGAAATTGTTGCTTGTGTGATTTATTGCAGCTTTAGAGTTCATTGCAAAAGATGGATTGATCCAAGGCAATGCTAACAAATTTCTGGTTCGGCAGGAACTGCTGTGGCACATCAAGGCAAATCAAAGAGAAAACGATTGTCTAAGAAAATTCAAAAAGAAAATGAGAAATCTGGCGCCAAGAATTCTGATTGTGGTCCATCAAAAATGCCTTCTTTCCCTGGCAAGAAACGGATACATGTTACACCATACCCTGTCTCAGAGACTCCAGTGCGTCCTGAAAAGAATTCTAAATTAGGAGATTCAAGCATTGAGTTGAAAGATAATAAGGAAAAAATAAAATGAGAAACCAGCTATGGAGGACCAGGAGGATCATTTGTGTTCACCTTTCTTTTGGCTGAGAGAAGAAGAAGAAGAGAATGAAACTGCAGAGAGACTAAGCAGTCAGCACACAGCAGATACACCTCCTCCTCATAATATTCCTTGTTTTAGTGACCTCAAAGACTCTGACTATGAATCTCCTGTTAAAATGACCCAACCGTAAGTTTTGTTATTGTGTAGCATAGAAGAACAATGGAAGTTTTGAACTCTCTTGTTATTAATCTTTGTGAGGTGAATTGCAGAGCAAACCCAATGCTGCAGTAGCTTTTGATAGTGAAATGTTTGAGTGGACCCAAAGAGCCCGCTCTCCAGAACTATGTTCAACACCAATTAAAGAGCCGGTACTACTATTTCACCCAAATTCCATTTTTTTCTTATTTCTGCACGTTTCACATGTCATGCAACTGGTTTGACAAGCTCATCTTGATCAACGCTTATCAATGAAATTTCACTGAAATACAGACGGCAAGTAGGCACAGGCTTGATGAAATCCAAGAAAAGAATGTTGGAATGACTTGGAGATTGGGATTGCATCAAGATATGGAGTCCCCCCTGAGAATGTTGAAATTGGAATTCCTGAAACCAGAAAAAGAACCCTTAAGAACAGAAGAAACAACAGTAAACGTCAGAAAAACATGTGATGTCATCTGTTGTTTCAAGACCCAGATGCGAGGTCTACAACAATGCCAAAAATAAAATTCCTACTGATTCTGGGGAAATAGCTCAAGATTCAATTCAGGAAAATGAGGAAACTGATAAAAGGAGTCCAACTTTTGGAGGGAAAATACCGAAACAGTGCAACAATCCTGCTCTCCATTACCAAACAAACATCTAAAATTTCCAACAGACCATGTTTACAATTCCGCCACAATTGAAGCATCTGATTCTGAACAGCATCTAACTATATATACTATATCAAAGTATAAGAATGAAGGAAAGAGGGTTACAGGTGTAGTAGATAAAGCCAGCAAAAGGAACAAGGAATCCACCATTGAGTCAAAGAGAAAGCGCATAAAGAACTCTAGAGATGGTTCTGTGGAGGGCTTAAAGAAAGCAATAGATGATTCTGTAGCTAAGATACTTGAGGAAATACCTTCCAATTCTATCAGTGAAGCAAAAGGTCAGAAACAAAATTGTAGGGAAAAGAGTCTAGAACATGACGAAGGCTCTGGAAATGGTCACCCCAGAAGAGGAAAGAACCAGGAGAAGCAGTTATCAAATGCACAAAGAAGGATGAAAAACCAGACTGCTGACTTAGTTGTGGCAAAGGATCCTGTCCAAATTCCTCCCATGAAAACGGCTTTGGGTGAAAAAATTAAGCTGCCATTAATCTCCATGAAGAATCCGAGAGCTTGGTTGTTAAAAAGTCAAGAAAGATGAGGTGCCGTTCTCTTGGGGATAGCATTTTGAGGAAATGTGAAAGCAATCACATTCAGATTCAATGTTTTTCTGTCAGTCTACAAATGATACAGAGGTAATCCTATCAGCATATTGTCTAACATAATCTTATATTGTTCTGATTCTTTCATTATGGTTTGTTAGAGGAGGCTTTTATATTTGTAGAGAAAATGACAGGATTCTGGAAACATGATGCATTATTTCAATGGCAAGCCTGTAGCTGCAGATTTTAACGGAGGTGTAGATGTCATACACTCTCACAAGAACTGCACAGAATGGTCAGAATCCTTTTTACTCGTTAAATTTCTACTAACAGTATTCCTCCCCTATGGCCATTACTAAATGCATGATCTGTTCTTTAAATATAGGGCACCAGATGTGTACTTTGAAGATGATATAGCCATCAACCTTGCAGCAGAGGTAACAAGAAGTAGAAGGATAAAATGCAGTTGTTGTGGCATCAAAGGGGCTGCACTTGGATGCTTTGAGAAAAGTTGTCGCAAGAGCTTCCACTTCACTTGTGCTAAATTGATTCCAGAATGCCGATGGGACAGTGTAAGTGAAATTAGTTAGTTTGTCGTAAATGAGTTATTAGATTTGTGGTTACAAATATTTTAGACTTCATGAGGGTTTTTTTTTTGGATGCGACGCTGAAAATTACCCTGATGAAAACCTGAAAATTATCATAACAGGAAAATTTCGTGATGCTGTGCCCCCTTCATTCATCATCCAAATTGCCAATCGAAACTTTTGAGACCCAGAAGCAAACCAGAAAGAGATATAATTTGAAAGGGTATCTACATGATGATTTGATTCCTTTTCAAGTTTAAATTTGGTTAACTATTTGTAACTCAAGTTTGTCTTTATGATTAACTTGGCTAAGAATTTCCAGAGTATCTCAAAGTCCATCAGTAAGTAAACCTGGTAATGACACGAGCCCGATGTGGACATGGCCTTCTGGATCACCTTGCAAGTGGGTCATCTGTTGCTCTTCTCTTTCTGATGCAGAGAAGGTTAATCCAAACTTCCTATAGCTATTCTCAGAGACACCAATTGTACCATGTATATATTTTTTCTGACTTGAAAGACCATTCAGGATATTGTCTCTGAATTCACAAAGATGACCGGTGTACCCATCAGTAAAACTTGGATTCCAACAGTTACTCATGTCATTGCATCAACAGACAAGAATGGGGCATGCAAAAGGACTCTTAAGTTCCTGATGGCCATCCTTGATGGAAAATGGATCTTATCAATGGATTGTAAGAGCAATACTCTGTCTCTTGCCAAAATCATTTCAGGAGTACTGATGTTGCTAAAATTTTTATCATTGCTTAATCATAATTTTTTTGCATATAAATACACAGGGATCAAAGAATGCATGGAGGCTAGGGAACCTGTTGATGAGGAGAAATATGAAATTACAGTTGATGTACATGGAATAAGCGGGGGCCCCAGTTGGGAAGACTGAGGGCAATTAATAAGGTAATTCTCACCCATCTTTTTTCGTTCTGTTGCTCAACATACAGAAACACTATCTAGTGTTCGTTCCTACTCATCAAAAAACACTTACATTAATAAATCCAAATCTTTGCTTCTAGTCCTCAACCATGTCCAACATTCTCTAGAAGTGAAACATTAAAAAGTTGTCTCAGACATAACTATTTATTGGTTGCAACTTCGCAAACAATTGCTAAAGATTGTAGATGAAATATGATTCTGGTTTTATGTGGCCTGCATGCCTTTGTCAATACATGGATTTGTTGTCCAACATACCTCCATAGATTATGTAGTACACTTTCTGCTCCTAACTGCAGCAGCCAAAGCTCTTCCATGGAATCATCTTTATTCAGTGGAGACTACACACCATCTTATAAAGGCTACCTGCAAGATCTCGCCACTAAAGCAGGAGGGACTATTTGCAAAGGAAGCCCATTTCAAGAGACCAAGAAAAATTGTTGGATAGCTCCTTGACTTCTACAATCTTCATAATCTACAGCCTTGAGAATCCAGAGAAAAACAGATGCAACGATCATGCTTGGTTTTAACCGTAGGAGGGTGGAAGCTCAGACACTTGCTGATGCTTCTGGAGGCAAAGTGGCAACCAATACATGGATCATAGACTCCATTGCTGCTTGCAAACTGCAACCTCTAACTTGATGTCCAACAATATATGACAATTTTTTTTTTTGAATGTTTTGAGCAACACCTTGCTCCAAGTCGTGTATAAAAGATATTATGATTTACCTTTCGCAAGCTGTATGACAAACGCTTGTTTGATGTATAACAGTAGCCATTGGGCTTTACCTACTACTGTCATTTCTTAAGCATATTGGGTGCTTCCTCCTGCTTTCTGTGCAGGTAACGCCTAAGTAAAATTTTCCGAGTTCTTCCATTTGTACATTCATGCAGGAGTCAGTTAATTTTTTTTCTTTATTTGTAGCTGTTATGTGCTTCCAAGGTCATGAAATTGGATCCGGGTCCAAAGTAGGTTTGCTTGCTGGTTCTTTTTAGTACAACTATCTTCATTACAGTAACTCTAACATTCTCCAGTTTGGATAGCTAAGTCCAGTTCAAGCAAAATGATCTTGCTCCTGGCCGAGCTAGAAATTCTTAACATGAATTAAAGACAAACCTGATTGAAATTTTATTTGCACAACATCTTTCTCTTCTGTCTTTTGCCTAGTTTGTTCGATGCATTCTTGTTATGTCCTCATACTTGTCTTTGTAGCGGGCAAGATGTTTGCTGGGTACGTTAGGTCTCAATACATGAGCATTTCTGATGCACTGAAGTAAAACTTGCCAAAGGAAAAGGCTAAAAATTAGGATCAGAAATTGGTACATTCCTAGAGGTCACGATTCTCATAGCATATTTATTACATGACCAAAGCACAGTTTGCCACCTGTGTCAAAGCACATTCCAAGAACAAAAGTCATATGGGGCAAGCACTACAGAAAAGTTTATGGGACGCGCTTTATAGTTTGTTATTTTTTTTTTACATCAATTTTAAAGAATAACTATAAAAATCAAAAATATTTTCTACTAATAGAGTTGTGAATCCTATGATTAAAATAAAATAATAAAAAAAAAAAACATTCTCTCCTTTCTTTTTTTTTATTTTCAGTATATATATTTTTATTAATAATATTATATGAACATATGATATATACTAATAAATTAATTATCAAACAAGTTAATACATATTTCTAAATAATTGATGCATAGCTTTTAGAATATAGAGTTCACGAATGTATAATATATGATTAGATAATACATACTTAGCAAATCAGTTATCTAGCAACTCAATATATACCTCCAAGTAAATTATACACAGTTTTCGAAATACTATATTCACCAGTACATACTACATCGTATATACTGTAAATTTTTTAATACACATCAAGTAGTGATTCAATATATATCTCTAGATAAAAAGCACATAGTAAAAATTGTCTATAAATTTTTCTGGAGGTAAGTATTGGACCATTGCTAAGTATCCGTCAAAGAAACTTGTAGTATGTATTAGAATGTTGATGAGTGTGTATCACCATATCATATAGTGTGAAATAATGAACATAATATTTTAAAATTATATATCAATTTATTTCGAAGTGTGCATTAGGATGTTAGATAATCGATTTGTAAGTATGTATTATTTGATCATATATTATGTATTGATAAATTATATATTTTAAAAATTATGTATCAATTTATCTAGAAATATATATTGAATCACTGCCAAGTGCAAATCAAAAAAGCTCATAGATATCCACACTATGAAACATAATATTTGAAAAATATATATTAATTATTAAAAATATATTGAATTACTAAATGACTAATTTATTAAATATATATTATTTAATCGAATGTACTGTATATTAATGAACTCTATATACTGAAAACTATATATTAATTTACTTAGATGTATGTACCAACTTGCTTGATAATTAATTTACTTAATAAATATCATTTGACCATATAATATATATCAATAAAAATATATTATAAAATAACGACATAAGAGAATACCACACTTTTTGTTTTAATTATAAGACTAATGACTTCGTAAGAGAAATTTTTGACTTTTAAATTTTTTTTCAAAATTGATATTAGGAGAATAAGATAAATGATAAATTCATCCTATAATTTTTTCTCTAGTGCCCGCTCAGATGACTTTTTTTTTTTTTAACATTCCAACCATAAAGAAAAAAAAATTGAAGTCTTGGTTGGTATTGTAGTGCATCCAAATGCATCGTTGATTGTTTACTACTCCGCCATCAACAGCATTGGATAATCAACCACAACAGAACGCCAAGCATTTACAAAGTGCAAAAACCGTCTAAGAAAGTTCTCATCCAATTGCAAGATATGCTGCCTGGCAAGCTGTATTGATTGAGAACTGTTAAAAAACCAAATCAAATATACAAATGCTTTCACAAGATGTGACAACCAGCAGGGAGGCAGCAGTTAATGCCAACCCTCAGCCATCCAATAAAAACTCGAAGGCTCGTGGGGCGAGAAATGCTACACCAAACAAGCATCCACTAACAAAAATGCTGTAAAGGGTTGACTAATGGGAGAAAAGAGAAACACCTGCTATGAGAACATCTTGCGTGGTTATCTAAAGTTACAACATTGGGCTCGACCCCTCGATAATTTGTCCCACAGACAAATCATTTGCCTTGGAGACTGGTAGTGTGCTGTGTAATAGTTCTCCATGCACCCATACTGACAGAACTTCCAACTGTGAGAATACTGAACAGTTGTGGTGGCATTAAACTCTTCTACCCACATTCCCATGCTTACATCTTCCATCTTGAACAACTGCAAAAAGTTGCAAGACGTGTCAGATGTACATAATGGCTGAGGCTTGAAGATATCTTGCAATTAAATAGAATCTAGGGGTTGATTTCTGAGTTATCGGGCTAACTCTTAAGCTTTGATTGGCATGCTGAGCCATGATAAACTTTGCAATGTCACCTGAAATTATGTAACCAGGTCCATTGGCATATGGTGGGTATATCTCTTCTGGCCACTCCTACATCCACCATAAAATAGAAGTTACAAATATGTAAGCCATAACTTGGATGACATAAACATTCATTGGAGACTGGTGAAAAATATGATGGGGTAGAACAAATCTATGAAATATATGAAAACCTCAACAATAGCCAAGCTGAGCCATCATTCTTATACCGATGTTTGCTTCAGGTTGTATAGATCAAAACTTCACTCAGCTAACCTAACCTCATAAGTTAATTCAAATTCAGACAACTTTTAATAGTTGAGAAGTAATATCTTGTCAGTCAAGAATGCCCCCAATTTGGAATAAATCAAATGCCAAACAATGTCAGTGACAAGCTTTTCAGAAGGTAAAGAGACAATTAAATGACTCACTGGCAAATTTTCAGAAATGCATGGTGCAAACTCCTTACCTCGTATGTAACTGCCCATTTTCCACTTCTGAGTGGCCTATGTAAAAGATTCAGATTACCCATATATAGAGATTTATTCTGCGCAATGCCCTCAATTTCCTTCAATACGACATCCACCCTGATAAATGTGTCATCATCAGATTTCATAATATATTCTGCAGTCAAGTTGTGGACCTGCAGGTTAAAGATGACTAATGTCAGATCAATTGCAAAGGACCAAAAACATCAACATCACAAATGACCAAATACATTTGCAGTACACTAAAAGGAACAAAACATCTGTAACTCACCCCATATTCACAAATTGCAATTGTTTTAAGAACAACTAATTCATAATGGTCCATGAATGGCAAAATCACAACATCTCCAAAATATTCAGCTTCCTTCTTCAGTGCTGCATTTACCTCCTTCCTTGGACTCTGGACATTGCAAGATAAATGATAAGAGACAAACAAACACTTATATAATAATTTTTTCAAGAATTGGGTGAAACACAGCCAAAGAAGGTGCTACACTTGTGGATGCACTCAGAGAAATGTGTTTTTCATCTTAATAAGTGGCAGATATAGAAAATGACCCCTAATCACATAGGGTCAGATATAATAGCTAAAGTTGGTCGCAGAAAAATGTTTACTGCACAAGCGACATACACCTTTGCATAATAGGTGAACAAATTTGCCTGTATAAAAGATAATTTTCCACCCTAATATCATGAATCTCATCAAAGTAGCACATTTTAGAAAGAAACCTTCAGCCAATCCAATCTAAGTTAATATCCTCATTTCTCACAACAATTCATAGCAAACTTATACATGCACTTCCAGTAATGGAGATTTTTTATTTTATTTTATTTTATTTGTGGGGTTGGGGGGTAGTGTAGGTATGGCCCCACAACCTCCACTCTTAATCCCGGACATGGCCCCATCCCCGACCTTCCCACCCAAACCCCCAACCCCACTCAGCAAACAATATTTATCAGTGGTGAGATACAGTCATACAAGAGATCGGACAGTAGATCACTCATGCAGAGTATATATGCTGGATCAATATGAGTTACTGCATAGAATGTTGCTTTTTTTTCCCTAATCCTCCTTTGGCTTGCAAGTAAGAAACTAAGCAGAAAATGAAACTAGGATGGAATTCTAAAAGAAGATATATTGAAGAGAAAGCGAAGGAAACTTTTGGCTATATTCTTAACAGGTTTCCTCTTAGCTGCTACCCTTCTGCTTTTCTTTACAATTTTTGTCTTCACTGCTCTAAGGTGAACTCCAATATTCATTGATTAATAATAGCCGGACCTGGTCAGATCTTATCTATTATGTTAACTTTGTCTCTTCCATTCCTCTCTTTTGCCTATGGTACCTTGTTGAATCTACTTCATTTGCCAATTAATAAAGCTCTTCTTTTAACTTTTGTTATATTTGTTAAGCTTTAAATAATAACTTTGTAAGTTCTGCTTTTATAAACCATTACATACTGTTATAATTAACATTAACAACTATTACATCAACAGATCTGATTGAGATTTTTTTTTAAAATGTTTATTATCCTAATAACAATTCACGATAAATTTATAGTGACTTATAATGGTTGTAGCCCATGAGAATTATAAAATCATAAAATAAAACATTGATACAACAATCTTTTCCATTTTCATATATATTTTTCTTTCTCTCACTTTTGTATTTCACTGCCCCAACATCTAACCTCGACCTGTTCCTGTGCACTTCGAAAGGTTTCAATGAAACCTTAATCTCCTGTTTGCATGAGTTGTTCACACCAGTATAGATAAAATCTAAATGATTGCCACTATCATGACCCATCACTACATCACTAATGCTGGTAGAGCCTACGATGGTATAGAACTACCAACACAATTCAGCTGAAGGATACCGATGATATCGATAGTTCAATTTTGGACCAAATTTCTAGCAATTAATATTGCGAAAAGGAATCTACTTATGTCCCACAAATAGATATGGAAGTTTACCACTTAAAAGACCCAACAAAAGATTAACCCTTTTGAGAAATGTTAGTTGAACTGTGCCGAACTGGCCGGTTCGGCATGTACCGAATCAAACTAGTCAACTACCAGCATGGTTCAGCTGGTCGGTTCATTGTATAAAGCTTTGCTCCTCCCTTTCGTTCCATGTTATGCTCCCTCAGTTTCAATGCCCTGCGCCCAAAGCCATCTG
>KE508724.1:6467-22432 GCA_000441515.1 Elaeis oleifera | reverse complement strand
ATGGAACAAAGGATTCTTTTATCCCCTTGTGCACGTGATAGGGAGGTCCCCCCCCGCCAGCAACATCTGTGGCCAAAAGGGCAGACCACGATGGCAATCAAAAACTATAGTTTGATGAACAATGATGACAAACGGTGCCAAAAATTGAAGCAAACATAGAAGAAAATAGGAGAATTTCAGAGGGATGATTTATTCAAAAATTATGGCAATTGCCAGCCGGAATCAATGATTTATGGGCTAAGAATGGTGGACAAAAGGATTAGCAAAGTATCCAAGGATTATTACCTTGTTTCCAACGAGATTGGCTATGATTTCCAATGGCCATAGTGAATCTAACCCGCTGGTAACCAAGAAGAAAAGAGAGGGAAAAAGGGCAGCAACTGGAGCAATTCTTCAATTAGAAAAACCAAGGGGAATGAGGCCTTTAAATAGACCTCTATGGAAGGATTTATATATTGTTTTTAATGGGATTTTTGAGTGAATTTAGGACTCTTGATTGAAAGAGAACTCCTTCGGGAGTTCTATTTACTCACCCACAACCCAGCACGTGCAGAGCACATGCAGGCTTAAAAATTTTTTTTTACTTATTTTGGTGCTTTAAAAATCATGCTAATGGTAGGGTTACAGATTGATTATCAGAGATGTTGGTTCGAGAGGGATCAGATGAAGGTAAAAAAAAAAAGTCGATGGACAGACAACAAGTTTGTAGGAAAAAGATGGCTCTAATGCCATGTTAGAAGAAATTAGAGAGAGAGGGAGAGAGAAATTTGTACTTCTGTCTTATCACATTTGATACATCTCAGGAGTTATACGTACTAGTATACCGACTTTATACAAGGACCATAATATAAGTTGATACCAGATCATGCTAACAAGAAAATATTATGGGTTGATATAGGTTGTTATATGATCTTTAAAATCACTCTACCAAGATTATGCTAACAACAAAAAACAATACAAGTTGATATAAGATCACACTAACAAAGAAAATATTATAGATTCATATGAATTGTTATGTGATCTGTAAAATCATATTAACACAAATAATGGAATAGTCTTACTAAAATTCATGGACGCTAGGAGATCCATAATTTGATTATTTTTATGATAGATATGTGAGTTAAGAAATATAAGAAACTCGATAGTAAATATACTATACTGTTAGGGTCCGTTTGGTTGGGATATATCAAATTATAGAGCAATCTGACAATTCCTGAGAATATTTATCTAAAAAATGATTATAAAGAAATAATTTTATTATGTTTATTAGTGAAAAATTACTTCAAAAAATGACATAGAAAAAATTACTACATTTGATTGAAGGTAAATCTATATAGGAATATAACCAATTTACAGATATACCTTTAATATAAAATAACTTTTAATATTAGCATAGCATTATCATCTCCAATTAGTTTTTACATAAGGACTATAATCACATAGTCTTTTACATAATGACATCTCCATCTTAATTCTTTTACAAAAGCTATTTATTGAATAAAGTTGGAAAGACATCATAACAAATTCACTGATTATGTATGCAGCTTTATTGAAGATATTTTTGTTAAGTATGGATTATCATCACTTAAAATTTATCAAAAATCAACCTTCTCATGGTACTTATTTATTTCTCTCTTCAGAAATAAATATAAAGCCTACCATTTTTTTACCATCTCTTCTTCTATTTTTTATACCAAACATAGTAATCAGATGCGGGTTTCATTTTTCCATGCAAAGCTAACCAGCTTTGGATTAGCCGTGCATGGCTAGACTTGGAAGCTGTTGTTGTTTCATATTTGTAAGATGACTTTTACCAAAGAATCTATGGCAGAAAGTTTATAGTCATCAAAAACAAATCCTTTAGAAACCCACTTGTGCGAAAACAACAGTCTACAAAAAGGTTGACAGGGGCCAAACCCGAATTCAATCTAGTCAACGCAGAAATCCTTTCATTTGGTTGGATCAGGATGTGATGTTAACCTATTTTGCGTTCTTATGGCCTATGTCGAGTGGGCCGTTGACAAGGCTCATCCCACTAAATCTGGCTAGAGTTTTCCACCTTCATATGACTCAGGAAACACTAGGGCTATTAAATGATCTGAATAGCTAGAGCTTGGCTCAGGCTCGGCTCGAGAACATCTTGGTCCAGGCTTGGTTTGAAGTAAAATGAACCAGCCTCGAACCTGCCAATCTAAACTGGAAATTAATTTCAAACTGAGCAGAATTGGACGTGCCTATATAAGAAACCTTAATATTTATTAATTTTAGGATCCATTAGATATTATTTCAGATTTGAGTCAAGCTTGAACCAAACTCAGTTAATTTGATTCCTAGCTCAATTTAGGATTTCCGAGCTAACCAAATAAGCTTGTTTCAACATGGTAACCGTTCTGAAAATAATGATAAATCAATCAAGCTTGATCTCAACCTTCAATTTCAAAATTAATTTCACACTAAGCTTGATTAATCCTAGGATTTTGACCAATCCTTAACCCAGTTTATCCCTCAGATACATTAATTTAGACCTAATTGGGAAATGGATTGACAAATTGAGAATAAGCCATGTTCATGTTTGGAAAAGATGGGATAAACAGATTTTTTTATAGGATAAATTAACAATTTATGCCCCATATCGTTGATTAGATTGTAGCATAAGTACATGTGGTTGAATGAAATGACAAAATTATTCTCGACTTTGTAATTACCTTTCGTTCATGATGGAATCTTTTTCGACAAGGAGATGGAATAAAATGTGAAAATTAACCCACTCCTAGAGAACCGAGGGAATCATGGATCGTAAAGGAATCACAGGGGATATCACTCATCCCGATATAATGCCGAGAAACCCTACCCCCTTATCTGCTTCCTAGACTGGCCTTCACGTTAACTGGGTCCTTGGTTTGCCCCGTGCCCTGGCCCAGTCTTGCCAGACTTTCTCCACGAAGCCACCGTCAGACACGAGTAACATGTCATAAAGACAAGGACTTTTCCACATTCCAGATGCATCATACAAATGATCCACTATAGATCCTCTGATGCTAATTGCTGAAGCAGCCACTTGTTGCATGTGGCAAATCAATATTGACCTCAATCTAAAGTCGGCACGCAACTTAGTGAAGACCAAACATTTAGATTGAAGCCTTTCCAGACCAAGATCAATGGACCGACTTCAAAACAGAGTAAGACGTGCAAGAGCGACAAAGTCCGGATGATGCTGAGATTGTACAAGAAAAAAAAAAAACAAACAAAAGATGCCTTTGTTACACTGTACATATTTACATTCTATGAAGAGTTTCATTTGGTTTAAAACAAGAAAGAAGAGAAGGAAGCTTCTGGACATCATACGGGGAACATTATCTCTAGCTTTTTGACCCTTCAGAAACATGAAATGAAAAGACCACTGATAGGTGAAAGATCTTCAGAGCCTAGGGACAAACTTTGAACAGCTAACAGGTGAAGAAGGATATGCATGGGGGGCTTCAATTCCCCCCATGGTAAGGGAAATTAACAATAGCAGTCTCTAACAGTTCCCGGACCTTTGAGGTCAGGCAAACGCAGAGCAGGCAAAACCTTCTATTCTCACTTTGGGGCTCCCTCCAAACGAAGAACCACAGGATGGGGAGCCCCTTTCAACCTTTGCCGAAGGCCTTATTCCATGATGATGTGCCCAAGGAGGAGCTAATGATGTCGTCTGGTTAAGAACTGTGCATCACGGACTATGGGGTTATTTGTGCGTGCAGGAGGTGACCCAGAGAAGAAGAACACTTGGTTGCTTGCATCTGAATCACCTTCACGGTCATCCTAATAGAGAAGGAGAAAAGCTCTTCAGATTTTATGTAACCTAATACAAGGAAGTAGAGAGGATATACAGCTGGAGGAAGATACTTACCTTGCTCAGTATAATATCCAAGATCTCTTGACTATAGTCGCCTTTGTGAACGGGCAAGATGCTGCAGTAAAAATGAGAAATAGAATTTAAACTAAAAATTGATGCCGTCACATCCTAATAATAGAATAGATAAATTCTGCACTAAGTTCAAGTCGTCTTACAGTTTGAACTACATGATATAGCTGTGAGCTTTCAGCTATCAGAGAGATGAACAGAGGCTCGTCTATTTTTAATGTTAATGCAAGAGCTCGGCTGCTCAGAATAACAAGGTTATTACAAATAGTAAAAGAGAGAGTTTGGAGCATCCCTTAAAATTGTCTATCACCTTTTTTCTCCCCAAAAAGCGCTCTACTCAACCCTAAATAACCCCCTCTACCATTGCAGCCCCCATATTTCCCATTCTTACTCTTACAACCCAGGTATCTCTTTTTCATTTCTTCCTTAACAAGACAACCACACAGCACCAACTTTGTTTACGTGCAACCGTGTGTCCCACACAATTATAATTGTGAAGAATAAATTGGGAACCATCATTCTATATTACCATAAAATACTACTATTTCCTTTTGCACTTTTATACCCTGTTAACCAACTTATATTTAACAGATACCTTAGCAGTCACACTGATTTGATAAAGTTGACTTGTAAGGATTTGTCTAATGCACATGCCCCACTTTCAATCCCATTGCAAGATCCTCCAATATTGTTTTTATATTTCTTTATGTTTTCATCCACTTAGCCCATGTCCCCACCCACAAGAGATTGGTAAAAAAACAATATCTCACAAGCAAAATAACTAAGAAATAAGGGTGCATTTGTCAGTTCACACAAACAAAATTACTAAACAATTCCAAAAAAGTAAATGGTTCAAAAGATTAGTGTTTAGAGACCCAGCCAACCTGATCAACTTGTCACCTATCAAGCTTTGCAGTTCAAGTTGACCTAAACCCATATTGTAAAGAAGACCATCTGACTCATTTAGCTGGAGCCGTTCAACAGCTCAAGCTGCCCAAGGTAGATGGTAATGACCTGCTCGGATTAGTGAACAACAATTAAAGCTGCATTTGGGGTCATTGTCACTTTTCCTTTTCAAGAATTTAAAACTAGGAAATATGTTTCATTTTTTCCCTAAATTTTTAACAGCAAAAACAAATTACGTCGTCACTTGCATTTTTTCAGTTTTTGCAACAAAAATAGGAAAACATGTTCGGTAAGCCAAAACAGGAAATCTCTTTGCAATACTTTTCTTGTAATAGAAGTTAGGTTGGTAGCCGCCAACGATCATCAAGTGGAGATATGTGAGATACACCACTAATTGCGGTACCAATTCCGCATCGTCCATCCCATAGATATCCACTGAACAAGTGCTGGCGAAAGTAGCATAGCCCTTGACATTTACATACTCCCAATCTCTCCCACCACCGTGGGATGTTTTTGTTATTGTTGATGACACCATTGTCTCTATCATTGACAAAGAAGCTATTGTTGATCAGGAGCGCAGTTGGGGGGAAGAGGCAGGAGGGGTGGAAGAGGCAGGAACTTCTTGGTGAAGTGGGTGGGATAGAAGCAACATAGTAATAGTCATCAAGAATAAAAATAAATCATGGGAGTTGAGACTTGACTTGATTTCATGGCTTAAAAAGTTGCTTTTAAAAATAATGAAAGTAATAAAAAAAATCACTTCCACTTCCACTATAAATTATTGAAATTACTTTTAAAATAAAAAATAAAATAAGGCCATCTTTCTTGCATCAGAATTTCATGTTTTCACTCTAAAAGAACAAATAGGAAAAAAAAGTGATACCAAACAGATCCTCAAAAACAAACCAAAATATATATATATATATATGAGGCAAAAGATCTCAATCACAAGGTCACCTCCCATCCTCAGCCAAGGGCCAAATCCCATCAGATCTATAAAGATGCCAACATAGCTGGAAGTGGAGAAGAGGGTTGATGATTGGAGAGTTTGGAGTGAAGGAAGAGTACAAGGGATCCACAACAAAAGAAGGTTGGGACTACGAAGTCTAGGATAGAAGGAATGCTCCTTCAATTGGGCAATGCGGGAGAGCAGCGTATTTGTGAAGGGGGAACCTTCCTCTTCATCTTGTTCTTCCTTTAGTTTGAAGCAATCAGATCTAAGGTCAATCTACCTTTATATTGAAAAACTTTTTGGGAAAAAAAGGACATATCCAAAGCAAGTAAACTAGAAAGAAGGCGCTACGATCATCTCCCACTTGATTTGGTAGCTTAGCTCACATGGACTAAAACACCAAAAACCCCACCCAAGATCTGGGAAAGGATGTCAGACTTCCAGCCTATTCACAGTTCAACAATAGCAAACCATTAACACACCCCGACCGCTCCAAGTCATCAGCAATTTAAATACGGCCTTCTCCTTACCCATTATTCCAACACAATGCCCATTATGTGATACAAAATTGGGTGTTGGCCCTTTCCGTTAACTTTCCCCATTGTTATCAAATTACAATATATTTTATTTAATGTTAAACCTCAAGACATAAATATTATTTCTAAATGGTTGATGATGTTTTAGTGCAGGTTCTTAGCACCATGTTTCCATTATACTAAGCTAAGGACACAAGGAAGAAAACGAGCCAATCCAGTAATTACTCATCCTCAAAACAGTCCTTTCTTTCTTGGGGTATTGTCTCAACAAATAAATAATTGTAGGAGTAAAGCGTTGATATAATTAGAAGCAAACAGCAATTCTGAGTTAATAAAGTAAGAAAAAGTATAGCGAATTAAAAAATAAGAAAAAAAAGGTATAGTATGTAAGGTATTTTTTACATTTCTAGGATTAAACAAAAGGATTCGCCAACAAAAGCGCTAACGCCATGACCAATCCATAAATTGTTAAAGCTTCCATAAAAGCTAGACTAAGCAATAAAGTACCTCGTATTTACCCTTGCTTCGTTGTCTCGCAATACTTTCTACAGCTTGGCCTACAGCAATACCTTAAGCAACTCCAGATCCAATAGAAGCAAGCCCTACGGCCAATCCGCTATTGCTTTACACGAGATCACGTGGTAACAGGCTGACCTCATGTATCAATACACTCTTTGAGTCCAAGGACTAGGGGGGATGGGAGTGGTGCAATAAAGCATTTTTTTTTCATTTTTTCATACTATGAACAGTAGCTTCAAATGACCAAGTTGGTCATGAGAAACTCTTATTTGCATGAATTTTAGCTCGAATAAGCTTGCTTTAACTTCTAAACCTACAAACAAAGTTATAACAGGCTCACTTGTGTTCAACTTGATTTAGCGCACTTCAAAACTACTAAAATAATAACCATATGTACTTGATATGGGGATAGAAAATCCTGCCTCAAACCAACCACAATGGCAGTAACTTCGGATGGGCTGATCCCTGAACCTGACCGACTTGATATACCTCCGAGGCCGACCTTAGCCAATATAACAAGCAAGGTTGATCCTCGATCCCGCATGGATTTCGGAATTCCAAGATCACCAGAAACAGCTAACGGCAAGTAGATAAGATAGTAAACTACCCCCGAATCCTACCAAATTAGGTAGATGATATCAGGCATATCGTGCCCAATATGGCAGGAGTAGCATCCCCACACTCCTGCCTTTTCATGGCACCTCAACCTCTATTTATAAATGGAGGCCCACAGGAGACTATCAAAGTCCATTTGATTGGGGGTAATCTATCATAGGAAATGAATCCCATGTTAGATTACCATGTTTGGTATGAAGATGGTAAAAAAATTGATGGATCCATATTATTTTCAAAAAGAGAAGATAAACAATACCATGGAGGATTGGTATTTGATAAAATTTCGAGTGATGTAATCCATAATTGACAAAAACATCCTTAACAAAGCTGCATATACAATCATTGAATTTGTTCTGAGGTCTTTCCAAATTCAATAAAAAGCTTTTACAAAAAAATTAAGATGAAGGTGGCATTATGCAAAGGACTATGTGATTATAATCATTATATTAAAATTGATGGAAATGACAATGCTATCTTGATATTAAAAAATATTTATAATAAAAGTATATTTATAAATTTTAATATATTCCTATATAGGATTACCTTCAACCAAATGTAGTAATCATTTTTCAATGTCATTTTTCGGAGTAATTTTTCCACCAACCAAACATAATAAAAATTATTTTTCTCCGCAATCATTTTTTCAAATAAATGATTCCTAGGAATCGTTAAACTACCCATAATCTGACACACCCCAACCAAATGGACCTTCAAGGTAAGCACAAAATCTCCCTCATGCTCACTCTTTTCCATCTATTCCAAACTTCTAATTTGAACGTCGAAGGATCCCCGCCGGAGCCAACTCCAGCTAGAGACTTGTTTTGCAGGTATTGTCGCCATTGTCCTGTACTCACCGCCACCTCCAGCCAAGCCCGCCAAAGCCAACTCCAGCTAGAGACTCATTTTGCAGGTATTGTCGCCATTGTCCTATAGTCACCGCCCACCTCCAGCCAAGACAACCTAAGCCAGGAGATCTATAGCAATGGTACTTATAATAGCAATCTTTTGTTAAAGTAATATGAATTTTGAAATATTTAATTAAATAGGCTCCTCTCAAATTAATTTATTAAATAAGCCTTCTTTAAGTAGGTTCTAGTTTTTTTGTATTTCCATGTAACATTGTTTCACCGCAAAACTTATTCATACCTCAAAATGGTAATGCCTTCCACATAAGAATTATTTCATGAAGTAACTTATTCCCATCTCAAGTATGATGATGCCTTCCTCCTAACTTGTTTGTGTTTCTATGTTGCAGCACCATCACCTTCCTCCAACAGCGCCACCATCCTACCCACTAAAGTTGCACAAATATATGTCAAATTTAGGAGCCTCTGACAATATGCCTAACATCTTGGATATGTTTAGTCAACCTTTGTCTGCACCCGTAGCACCCCATGTTTCAGCATGCTTTAGTGCATCCATCATTTGCATTCCCTGAGGCCAAGCACCAAAATCTCACCAATTATCATTGTTGACTTACAAACTCCTGGATAGTTCGAAGGCAAGGTGAGCTCAACTTCCAACATTTGCAACTCCCAATCCATGATAGGTCTTTCAATTTTACAATAAGTAACATGCACAAGGAATGGAATCCACAAGAGGATGGATATCGCCTCAGTCTCCTATTCATCGTTTGCACTAGCTTTCCAGCACATGGTCAAGTTGGGGTCGAAGTGGAAATTCCGCTCAGATAGAGTTTCTTAGGAAGAACATCTTGATGAAAGTTAAGAAGCACAATTGATGAATTTGCATGAAAGAATAATTGTTTAGAATAAGGTGTCCATCGTAGATAAACATGTTGTCAAAGGATTGGCAACTCACTTGGAGAAAAGAGAGGTGGACAATGGAAGTGTTACCAAGTAAGCAAGTTACTTAATGTCAGTAAAGTTAATTTGTTGGAGGCAGCCTAGATGAACTATATAGCATTGTCAATCATTACTGTCCATGGACACAAATGCAATGCATCTTGGTACTTCTTTTTCATTCATCAACAGGTATAGACAGCCTAAGGAAATTGAAGAGGACAAGGGCTAAAACAAGGAGGTTTAAGGCATAAAATGACATGACAAAGGTGAAAGGAGATGTAAGATTGGAAAAGAGGCCCTATGTGTTGTCATGGGCAAAGAATATGAGAACATGCCATGGCTTAAGTTGCAATATTGGTCATTGATTGGATGTAAGTCTACAGAACTAGTATCGGGACAGGCACCATTGGGCAAGCAGAATGATCAGGTTCATTTCTGAACTTTTTTTATTTCCAATTTTGAACTGAAGTCAACATATGGTTTGCCAACTACGATTCAAATTCAAAATTAGAATAAAAAAAGTTGAGACCAATTCATTCCCTTCTTGATGGGAGAGGAACGGAGGGAGGGAGAGAAGAAGAGTGAGGGGAGAAGCTGTCTCGGCAAACCCTAACCCAAGCCAAATCATGCACTAGAGAGAGAAAGGGAGGAGAAGAGGAAGGGGGAGGCCCTCGGCAAACCCTAACCAAAACGCATGCGACAGAGAGAGGGGGAAGAGAGAGAGGAAGAGAACCTACAATCAGTAAAAGGGTGGGTCATCACGGAGGGGGGGTGCAATGCTCACTAGCGAGGGCCACTATTGCGCTCTCTTGATTTTTCCAAGCAGGGTGTGCTCTCTTACATTCTCTAGATGCTTCTGAGCCAGGGAGGGGAGCAAATTGAATATATTACTCGAACCATGCCAACCCCAACTAGTCCGATTCAATATGCCCCGAACCGGTCAAGCCAACATAGTTCCACATTCCTTGGTTGGATGCGGATAGGTAAGCATCTAAGCATCATTGGGAAATTCGGTGAACAATGGAGGTGAAACCATAGCTTCAAGTGTCACTTCCTTTTGCTCTCACTTCATCCACTAATCTCGAGTTAGTAACATTACAAACAATTTTGAATTTCATAAATCGAATCCATTCACCAAATAAGGAAATTGGCAAATCTCTCTCCAAAGGAATCTAATAGTAAATGAAATGAGATCGATCAAATTCATGTGACGATAGAAATTATTTTGCATTTTATGATGCTGCCATGCTAGCATGCAACTTTTCAAAAAAAGGTTACCACATCAAATAAGTTTGAGATGTTATATAATTAAACATTTTAGAACTATTATTTTTTGTAAGCCCAAATAAACCCTTATGTATCAAGAAAGCCTTGAAAGATGATAATCTAGTGTTTGACATGGTGAAGATGGCAATCTACCATTTGTAACTTGATAAATGCAATCCATTATTGGTGGGGGCGCTTCTCTTGGTCCACCATGTAGAAGTTGGATGATGAACCAAAAGGGTGTATTTACAAAGATAGGAGTGTATTAGAGAAAGAGTTATAGAAGATAAATCTCTCTCAACTGTTATATTGAGATCTCATGATGAGATTGACCTTTAAGGTAAATTGGGTGGAAGAGAAACCTTGCTAGCCCTAACACTTTCAAAGGGTTTGGTAGGCATATAGTGTTCAATGGTTCAAATGGTGCAAGAGATGGCAGATGCCATGGTGGGCAACTTGAGCTCAATGATAGGCTACTAAATAGAGAGCAGCACTTTACCTCACTAAGCATCCCACAAACAATGTTTCGCATAAATTTCATGTACCTAGTTTAAGATTCAAATAATAATACCAAATATGACCAATTTATTTATATCACACCAATAATTTTGCCAAACTAATTAATTATGTTCTCATAAAGTCACAACTCACGACATTGTTCCATTACTTAAAAGCAATTTGCTCAAAGGTAGTAAAGAGTGAGGGAGAGAAAGTCATGGTGCTTCATTATAATACCATTAATCCATAAAAAGTTTTAGAAAACCACTTAGAGTACAACCTCAAGTTTGTACTCAAAAACTACTTTGTTATCAACCTTGTTCAGTCTTCTAAACTCACTATTAGATGTTATTCTTCATCACCTCTTTCACTTCCCTGTTAGCCGAACCACTCCCTAGGGCCTTCCCTTCACCCATGCTTCCTGCAACCAAGATCATCAACGTTTGCCCATTCTGTTGACTCCTTTTCTTCACATAGTTGAGCTTAAATGAAACAAACTTGAGCTAGCTCAAGAGTTAACGAGCTGAGCTAGAGTACAATCTAGCTAGCTCATGATGAGCTCGAGCTGCTATCATTTAATATTGACCAAAGCTAGAGCACAGTCTCAACTCATTTAAACCCCTATTGAATATTACTTTAAGCTGGCAACGCCACCCAACGTTTCCATTATAATAGCTAAGAGCAACTATTATAGAAATCACTATTTAGTTTCCAAACCAATCCAATTCTTGGCCAAGTTGGGCACAAGACTATTAGGACCCCTCATTACAAATTTTATAGGGATTGGGAGATATTCGTATTACTATAACCCTACATTTGTCATAAAAAATGCTTCTATTTGTATTTAACTTTGCTTTTAATTTATTAATATCTGTTCTTGCACTTTTAATTTTCAGCATACCTTACATTTTATTTATATTTTGTTTCATACAGTGTCATTTAAATTTTTTAATTTTTGTTCTTTAATTTATCTTATTTCATTCTATTGTGCTTTGACCTAAAAACTTTTTCTTCAAATTTAATTTTATGTTTTGTTTTTAAATTATGTTTTATAATATGCATCTTTTTTTCCAACGGGCATTATTCATGCCAGTTTGCTAGCAATTCTTAGACAACAATAGCTTAACTATTTGAATAAGATAAAATATATGTGCTTTATATTGATGGTAGTTGGAAATGAAACAAAGATGAATACAATTGCTAGCCTAAAAACACCATGCTCTTGAAACCTTCAGCCAATGTCCCAAAAAAAGAACAACATGAAAGTGGTAAACTATTAGCTAACAAATGAAAATAAATTATATATTGCATGGACTGCAGGTAAATTATTAAAAAGTTAATATGCACAGTATGAAAGGTCGGCACAAGAGAAATAGTCAGTGCTCAGATGAACCATGTGCTGCTGCCTTTATAAGATAAAAACCATATATGTAGCCAAAAAAACTAGGCAAAAATAAAGACTCTATTTCTTAGGTAACTCACTCATTTGACTTGGAACTGAATCTGTTAAGGTTGTCAATGACACAAGCAACAGCAATAGCACGATGAGGTTCAGGACATATGACTGCAGCTTCAGGAGATGGCAAATCACTAGCCTGCCAAAATCTTGATTTTGTATCAGCAGTGGATTCGGCAAATAATTTCCAATGGTGCTGAATCTACGAGGCTGATTCTCCATCTTAGTTGTTTCCTGGACAATAGAAAATTTGATTTTCTGAAAAAGTTGGAACTTGGCGACCATGACAATACAGCATATAAAATAACAGCAATAAAGAAACAGATCATATATAAATTTTAATACAAACAGCATCTACAAGAATGATACGAGTTTCTTCAGCAGAAAAGAATAAATCAGGATGCATCAATTTACATAATGAAGATGGATAAATTAGAATTTAAAAACAGCCAATGCATATCTTTTCACCAGATAAGTATACTCTCTTTTGACTATGCAAGGAAGCACTACAAAATGACTCGTTCTTGAAGGAAGTTACAACCTGGTGAAGCACAGAAGCTTCTCCAAGAATTACATTTGTTCAGACAACAAGTTAAGAAAATCTGTAATAAGTCGTAGTTGGTTAATTAAGCTACAGGTGGCATTGAGAGAACAAATGCGGCAACTCAAACGGATTATGCTGATTGCTAGTTAGGGTGCATATAACGAAATTTTATTACTTCTAGGGAGAGCAGCAAACTTCATCTGCAGCTATTTTGGGTACAAATCACTTGAACCAACACCTTAAGATGAAAAGCCATGGTTAAGAATGTATAAAACATGTAATATTCAATTCTTATAACATGATCAACAAAGTATTACTGCTTGCAAGAAAAGCAAGAAACATTAAATGATTGTCCGGGTTTTAAGTTTAAATCACAAAATATATTAGTATGTCTAACAAGATGACAATAACTAAATTACTTTAAATCTAACTAATCACAAATGCCTATAAAATGGAAGCACCAAAATGGTAATCTAGCTTCTGAGGGCCAGACTTTTAAGCATGGGCTACATACAGGTGCTGATGACAGCCACTTAACAAGAAAGAAGGAAACATAAATGATCTATAATAGGTAGATTAGCTATAACTATAAACCTCAGACATGCGATATTCTATTCAAGGTATGCTTGTTTGCATGAAAACTTGTTTTCTCTTAGGAAAAAAGAGATTTTTTTCATTCATTTATTTTAACAGAAAACCGGCAAATTCATGAAACGTTTACTGGATGCGTGGAAACTTCATTCCATGGAAAGTTTTCCTCTTCCTTCAAATTTATGCAGTTTCCTTGCAACCCAACATACCATTAGCACGTTTTCCAACAAATATCGACAGAAACAAGAATCCACTGCTGAAAATCGTCTATTGGGACTGCCAAAAGACTCCATGTTTCATCATAAGCACCAAAAACAAGGAAACAGAAAAAAAAAAAAAAAAAGCAAAATCTGACGGAATTCGGGGATGTCAGTACCAACGGAGTCCAAACAGCACGAGCACGTGGCAATTCAACAGAAGCATGTCAGCAAAATGAATACTTGTCTAGCGGACTAGAAAACTGCAAAACAGGAAACATCTACATCTTCAGCAAACTTAACTGGTGAAGGAATATCATCATATCAGTCCTGTTTATAAAACTGAATCCGCACACCGCCACCAAAAATGTTTCGAGAAGAGGAGAACAAGATTAAAAACAGCCCAATATAAAGCGGGGCAAACAGAAGAACCCTAAGACAAAACAGCTCAATCTCCATAAACAAAGGAATGCAAAGAAATCTCGTTCTCTTACCGAAGACATGTCCCGCTAAGCCCTTCCTCGCCAGATTACCTCCAGATTTCAAGATCACGCTCCAAGAATGCACAGACTCCCAGAACTCACGCTCCGATCACCGTTCGTCTCGATTACTGTCTAGACAGACGCCGGAGCCTAGCCCCCACGAAAGCCACCGAAATGGAGATCTAGATGAACCCTAGATCTCCTGACAGAAGGCAGGATGCCGTTCGACCACGGCGGAGGAGGCGGCGAAGGGGAGGACCAGGGGACACCAGAAGCGTGAGAGAAGAGAGAGGCGAGATACGATCGCCTCTCTCCCCTTCAACCCTTTTATCGCTCTCTGTCCCCCCCAGGCTCTCCTCCGCGAGATGACGGGCGGCGGAGTTGGAGCTCACCTCACCGCCTTTGGTGCCAGTTATGTGCCTGACCAACTTGATCCATCCGGTCTCCTAAATAAAATCTAATTTTTTAAAAAAAAAACCCAGGTGGATTAGTCGACACTTACCTTAATTAACTCACACTCTCCAGTTGGGTGATATTTTCGAGCGAAGGAAGATGACTATCCTTCCTTCGCACGAATCCGCCGTCAGATCACGCAACAGTTGCTTTGAGAGCTGTGCATAAAATGGCTGAAGGATTTGCGTGATATGATCCAACGGCCAAAGCTACGAAAGAAGATCAACCATTCTTTAGTGCGAAAGATGCAACCGGAACCGAACGCTCCGCGATTGGGTCAAAATCTACTCAAAATATTTAGTTACCTAAAACCGAAGTTCCACGGAGACTGATTTTCGAAAAACAATGAAAAATATTTTCATTGGCGGAGAAAACGCCATAATGACGATGGCCCCTGCCTCCCTCCAAAGGGGTAGAATTTCAATGTAGTGATGACATTGGTAGGCTAAGAAGTGGTAATTATTTAAATATCTATCAGCTTATAACCTCATGCCATGAGACGTGATTTTTTTAAAAAATATTTTATTTATTAATATCTAATCTATATATATTTAAAAAATAATTAAATTAATAAAAAATATATTTTATGCATAACATGAATTATAAGTTATTTATAAATTATTTAATTTTTTTTAAATTCGAATTTTTTTCGATCTTGTTTCTTTTTCAGATCTTCATTTTTTGGTAGATAATAGGTATTATTTTAATTAAAATTTTTAATATATTTATATTTTATTGTTGGAAAGTTAGAAAAATATTTGAATTTAACTGATTTGTGTTTGACTCATTCAAATTCACATCTATCTATTTTGTTTTCTTTCGTTCATCTTTTTTTTAAAAAAAAATATCCATGGTAGTTGATTTATTTGCTCAGTCACTACATATGTACAATTTTTTCATATAAATTAATTTAAATTTAAAAATTTTATTATTGATATTTCGTGAACATGAAAATGAAATTGGTAATATAACCCGATGTTCACCATATTAACGCATTAATATTAATTATTATTATAAATATCATAATATATTTATCCATAGCCCTATCAAATTTGATAAGTTCAAAATTTTTTCTAGTTCAATGTTAACATTTTTCGATTCTAAATCCTAACCATTAATATTATTTAAATAGAAAAATAATAATATCTGATGCTAATAAAAAGCAGTAAATGCTAATACTTTGTCGAAGACATATATATATATATATATATATATATGTGTGTGTGTGTGTGTAGTGCGCG
>KE508723.1:13247-27515 GCA_000441515.1 Elaeis oleifera | reverse complement strand
ACAACACACACACACACACACACGATATATATATATATATATATATATATATATACACACAATATATATATATATATATACACATATATATGTATATATATATATATACCTAGGTGTGTGTATATATATATATATATTTATATTTATATATATGTATGTATGTATGTATGTATGCATGCATGTATGTATATATATGCATGTATGTATGTGTGTGTGTGTGTATTCATGTATGTATGTGTCTGTGTGTATGTATGTATCGTACATACAATATATACGTTCAGTTTTGAGGAGCATTATTTGTTAAGATAGTCAACCTCTCACAAATTTTTTAATGATAAAATTCTAAATTTCTAGGTACCTTCTCTTTCTCCTGTAGTAAGACATCCCTCATCTATCTATTTTTTTTTTTTTTAAAAAGGAAGACGAAAAAATAATCTAGCATGCAATGACATGCGGCCTTCTTGTTAAGATTTTAAACAAGAAGTTATAGCATTAGAATGTTCCCTCTCCGAAACCATTATTGACTAGAATAAGGTTATTGATATAGCTCAAATTTGTCGTCCCAAATTTCCCACCTAATAGCTCACCTCACCTAATCAAGTGGCGAGATGCGTCCTACAAAATAAGTGATAAATCAAATATCTAAATTACTAGCAAATAGTTATAGCTCAGCATAATCTCAATCCATACAGAAAGGCATATTATCACCGATCAATAGATAAATAAATGTCAAATCATAACATGTCTTATAAGTTTTATCTTCATTATTCTGATCAATAGATAAGAAAAGAGTCCAACTACTCTTCTGATAATCTCATGATCTCAAATATGAAGATTCTCATGCTTAATTACATAAATACCAGACGTAAGGGATCCTTTAGTACAATAGGAGAACCTTACACATATTAACTCTCCCTCTCTCTCTCTCTCATATCTTCTATTTCCTCTCAAAACTTTATTTGATTAAAATATCGAAAGGTCCCCACCAGATATGTCCAGATCCCCACCAGATATGTCCAACAAACCCTGACCATTTTTTTACCATTGAAAATCCACTCCAGCATGGAGTCGAACTTTCTTGGCTCCATTAAGCGAGATAGTCTACTCTATCATATCAGATTTTGAACGGCAATAGTCATCAAAATGGTTATTTGCCTCAAACAGTTGGACTTCAAATTTCTATGGAAGATTATTTATATATAATAGATTATTTTAAATATAAATCATGCATTATAATGGCATTTACTTTTTGACCCATTATTATATGCATAATATAATGGGTGGTGGTGAAAACTATTATTACATTTGTAGCACCATTATCTAAAACCTTACTCTTTAAGATATAAACATTAATTATAGCCATGACTTGGTCATCGCTATTTTCTATTGAAAAATTATTAAGTTATATCCTCCCGTAATCCAAAAAGAATGGAAATTGTCCTTCCCCACACATTTGCACGTAGTTGGATTCTGAAAATAGGAAATTTAAATTTTAGAGATAAAAGAGCAAAAAGACAAGGGATAGACAAGATAGCCAAGTCTGATCAAATGGTTGGTCCATGCAATACAACTCCACCAGGTTCCCTAGAATTCTGGTTCCCGGATCAGCACCTTATCCACTGGACCATATGAGTCGCTGATACTGATATCTATGATATAAATTAACCTGTTGATGGTCTCATCGTTTGTCTAGGATAGCATGAACCATCGAGCCAAAAAGCCCTTCTATTGTGTGGGAACTTCTTCCTCTTGAAGAATTTGATGGCCAATTACCAAACAAAAGAAAGGGAAATCTGATGGCCAACATTTTTCTACGTATTTGTAAGAGCCCATGAAGCCTATGTTGTGTTTGGTGCAGGTTCGAGAGCAAGCCAGACATGCTTGATCTCGCCCAAGAGTTGAACTTTCCTATTGGAGCTAGGCCGAGCCTAGGCTGGGTCAGGATTTTCCTGTTGGACCTGGCTAGGTTAAACCTGGTTTATTTTATCATATGGCAATTTAAGCCCAAATTTGGCCAACTAATTTGGTTTCTCTAATGTCTTGACTCAGCCTCGGTTTTATTGGTTGGACACTTGGGCTGTTTAGGCCGGCCGGTCCATTGACGTCCCCACTAACTGCAGGCAAGCCGAATAAGTTTTCCTACATCACTAAAAAGCCTGCACATAATTCTAAACAAGCTTGTGAGCAAAGGTTCTGCATCAACCAATGTTCTTCTTCAAGCATCATATTTGAATTTCTTAAACGAAGACCAACTTTTCAATGGCAGTAGCCATTAAATGAGGATTTTCATGCAACTCTAGTTTCATGTGAATCTAATGCAACCTCGGAATTCTCTAGCAGACTTTTAGGTGATCGCTTAACTAATGCTTTATTAGTATAAGAAGGAAAAACTTATAAACAACATATTTGATTCGTTATTTGCTCTATGATCGAAACCAGAAAAGACTAATACCTTAGAAATCTAAATGCATCTTAAAATGTGTTTACAGCGCCACATTCAATGGTCGAAGCCAAGGAGGCGTCAGTATTTGAGGTGAATAATAACTATGTCTAACATTTTCCCATCTACATTCTTCTTCTTCTTGTGTTTTTTTTTTTAAAAGAAGAAATATTAACCAAGCCCATCTTCACTCTATATTGAATACCCTGGCTGCATGATTGCGACGGACCCATGATATTAGTAGGCATCGCTTTAGTGACACGTGTCTCATGACGCACACCTATCACGCGACATACTAATTTTTACCATATCATGCGAGTTGGTGGGAGTGGGCTCATCAACAAAAGGAAAGGAAAGATCCTCTTAAGTAAATAAATATTAATGGCAATCCCTCTCGCTGTCCACTCCCACCGTACACTGACGATAGGTAAATAAAACAACTGCACAAATATCAAATCTCTTGGTAGAAATAATAAGAGCAAAACTTAATTTATTCCGACAGCTCCTCGTAATGTTGGCTTTTTAGGGAGCCACTTACACAGTTCAACGGAGAAGAAAGCTTTAAGTCACATAATTACCCTATTGCTTGGAACGGCAATGGATAGAATTTAGATAAGGTATCATACTATTTATGTTTAAATTAATTTAATATCATATATTTAAATCTTATTTGATATCTGATCAGATAAAAAATAGATACTCATCTCCATATCCAATAGATTTGGAGATTCCTACGGATAATCCATTTCTCCATATCCAATCCACATCCACCCCATACCCATTCCATATTCAAAACTAAATAATAAAATAATTTTATGTATATTCCCAACTAAACAAAATTACCAATTCAATATAGAACACAATTTATAAGTTTGGATTTATAAAAATCAAACATAAAATAGAATTATAATTTCACATAGAACGTAGAGAGAGAGATATCATCTATATATATACATTCGGATATGAGTTCGGATATTATCCACACCCGTAAGTGTTCAGGTCGGGTTTGGATTCGAATTCGAATTTGGATAGAAATAGTACTATCCATACTCTACCCATATCCGTACTACAATTTTAAGTTTTTTCTAAATCCAACCCAAATCCGATCAAACTTTATTTTTCAAATTTGATCGGATTTGGATAGGGTGCATATCCATCGAAACGGATCGATTTTGCCATTCTAGGCCTACTACTGCTCTCCGAGGTTAACCGCTATCGATATTTAAATATGAAAATATTTAGTGTACCTAACGTATATCTTGATGGTGCCATGGGGGATAAAATGGATATTAAGGGCATATTTGGGTAATCAAATAAAACTTAGATCGAATTTTATTCAAGATCCATGGATTGAGAAGTCTGTTTGGGTATGGCCTATGTCAATCCAATATGCTCAGCCCAAACCCTATAAAATAAGAAAAGATATTCCTGAGTTTTTTTCCTTCTTATAAGATCAAAAGATCCGCAAACTAAAATTTCAGGATTAAATTTTCGCGAGCTCTTGGAAGATGCAGGCTAGGTAAGTCAACGAGCCCGATTGCCACAAGATATTCCTAACATTTGGAACTATCTTTAAATTCTTATGCAAGGAGGCACCAAATCTACGCCTAGTGATACTCCTAAAAAGTTCTCGGGGTGTTCTTTCAAGCACATAAAAGGTCATCCAAGCACATAAGGGGGAAGATGTCTATTTTGGTCTAGCAACATCACAAAGGAGATTCCAGCAACCCTTTACCAGTGACCAACCATGAAAATTCCCAAAGAAATAGTAGAATTTTTTCAAAAATTTGAAGTGGAATCCAAAGGAGGAAGATGGCATCAATATATAGTTGAATCATCTAGGATTTTCAACCCAAAATAGATAGGCTGATTATATGATCTCGTCAAAAATGGGGAGAACAAGACTCCTAATCAGGATCTCCTTCTCCCTCCTATCACATGCCGTGCATGTGAAACCCATGGGTCCGGGCCTCTTCAGGTCGGCCCATGGGTCAAATAGCTGGGTGTTATATTCTTCCCTCATGTCATTCTCAAGCACCCATATAATCTCTCTCTTAGAATGCTTGCTCCACAAATTCTTGATATAAGGCACCCCAAAACTTGATCATTTCCACCCATAAAATATTTGGAGCTCTTTTGATCTCTTTCAAAAGGACACCAATATTTTGACTTGGATTAGAATACATAATTCTTTTGTTCATGAAGTTAATTGCTCTTGATGAATTCTATGCAAAAATCATAATCAACTCACTATTTATCTACAACCTTCATTCTTCTCTTAACATCTTCAATGATTTAACAATTAGACTCTAATCTAGAAAAACTTCAAGTCCCTTCAAACAAATACAGTAAAAATGCTGGAGCTAGTAGAAAGACAACTATGCTCAACCATTTCAGATCTAAGCCTAACAAAACCATTAATCCATTAACCCTAAATTGGAGATGCTCAAAGCTCTCTCTAGCATTATCTACAGTAGGAGAACCTATTGGCAAAATTTCAATACATATATCCAAGTTAGTCAAAAGATCAACAATATTCTCCTTCCCTTGTTAGTAAAATCCTTCTTAACTATGAAATTAACTCAGATCTTCTATCGGAATATCTTTTGAATCAAAGAATCAATGTTTCAAAATCAATTTCAAAATAACTCAACCTACCAGACTTCATCTACACATTCTGATCTAAATTTTAAAATTCTATGGTTCTCAAATGATTTTCAACCAAATTAGTTCTCTATATTATAACCAAAAATGTGAAAGATTTTCAATTTCCAAGTAGCTAGAACTAGAGCAGAATCTTTTGTCTTCAATTTATATTTAGCATACCCATCACGAATAACCCTCAAACTAATAGCCACATTTAAGGTCACGACTTGGGCTCCACCAACATTCTAAAATTCAATAAATCTAGAATTAATTGAAATGAGATAATCCTAAATTAACTTAATTAACAATAAATTAACAATTTCAAACTGATTTTCTTGTCAAAGAATTAAATCTAACCTCCAACAAATAAGAAATCCCCTACTTAATGCCCCATGAGTAGAATCAGCTCAATTATTTCTCATAGAGCTTCTTTCACTATGATTCCTGCCTAGTATGAATCGATAAATCTACTTGAATTTTATCCCTTATGTGTTAAACTCATAAAAGTCCACCAAGACCAATTTTCCCAATCAATTCAACAATAGTAGCAAACTATTTTAGATCACCTCAGAAATCTAAACTTTAACATGAATTTTAACACTCTCAACTATCACCAACAAACATAAGAAAGATTAAGTAATTCGATCTAAAGATGGTAATATAAATTACCAAAGATTTCACTAAGATGTGTCTCCCATGCCCTCAAAATAAAATCTAATCCACCGATGGAGAATTACATGTATTTGCAGCATCACATATATGTTTCCTCTATATACTAGTTTTATACGTAATCCACATATAGGCTCAATCTTTGAAGAATGTTCCATTCTAGTGTCAAGAAACTCTTTCTTAGATCACGCTCGACAACTAGAATATCATAGTTTGCAACCATATCAAATTGAGGATCCAAATCACTTTAGTGACAATTGTATATGCACACATGGTATAATTTAATCTTCTAGTATAACACAATATTTCATAGTTAAAGCCCCTTACACCCATCTTAAGTCAGCCTCGCCAATGAGATCAAAGATAAAATCATGCAATACTTTTACACTCATTAGATACCAAATCTTAATCACAAACTGTATCACAATGCCTAATGATCTGAAATCCCAACTCTGAATCCATTTCTGCTACTTTTATCATGCCCCTAGCGATCATAATTTTAAGTTCAAATATCACTTAAATTACAGTTCCTTGTGATCATAATCTAAGCTCTAATACTGTTCTATCATAATCCAAATGATCATAATCTAAGCTTTGATATTACTTTATCATAATTCTAAGTGATCATAACCTTGAATCTGATACCACTCTAACATTCTCTGAGCCCAACATCCAGATTGGCCATGTGATGTGGTCGCACATTACCTAGGTCAAGATCCTAAAGAATATGCGAGGTCTCAAAATTTTTTATAACCTCAATATCATTAATCAATAATAATCTCAATTCATAACAAATAACAAAACTTCTATAATTAGAAATTTCATTCATTCGATCGATATCAATGATGCTTTATATATTCATCTTTTAACTCATGATCTTAATCAAGTATAATTATCTTACAACTTTGAAAAAAAAGAAAGAAAGAAGGATTATGAGCTTGACAGTCTGATAAGAATTCCCATACATCAATACTAATATCATAATAATCAATATGAAAATTGTTAGAAAATCAAGTAGGGTTGCATGCATAGATTTCAAAATCTTTTTGAAGAGCAGCGGAAACAAACTGAGTTAAATCTTTTAACTCCACATGCAATAGATCTCATCTATTCCTATCCAAGCTCCGAATAAAGACATGCATATAATCTAAAAATTAAAATAAAGATGAGATCAAATCTCAATACCTTTGTGCGGATTGAAATACACCGCTACCGATGATCTTAGATTCGAAGTTCTTTAAGTCACACATATGTCCGGCCTCTACAGATATCCATCGGTATCAATCTTAAATCTTTCTTCTCATAGTAGATCTTTCTTCTCCAAGTAGGATCTTAGTCTCTTTAAACCTTGATCAACTGTTGATCTTGACTACAATCACAACACTTGAACTGTAGTGTTTTTTTCTTATTTTACTGTAGAAGAGACTCCTCTCAACTCAAACGTATGGAATGACGGATGCCCAACCCTTGGGCATTGGAAAGAGAGAAAGAAGAGGGGAGGCATGGAGAAGGAGAGGAGGAATTTTGAATTCTCAAAATTCAATAATAATAATATCCTAGGAGACTATCTCCTTAAATAGATCTTTCTTGATTCTAAATCGTTATCTAATCACACTAAAAAGATTAGATCTTATCTCATAAGGTCTCTTACCGACCTTTTAATCTGATTTTCTTCTAAAAAAATCAGATCTAATTAGAGAGATCCTTGCTTCAAAAGTCAAGTGGATGTGATGCCCTCATCTTATAAGGCAAGATGAGAGGGTGCTACATAAATTATTAGGCAGGTAGTTGGAGCGCCAACACTTGACGCCCCCTTAGAATTTTCATGCACAAGAGAGGGGCGTGGCCCTTCTCTCTCTCCTTCCACACCTAAGCAAGAGAGGAAGTGGGCCTCTTTCTCTATCTCACGCCCTATCCAAGGGCAAGCGCCATCTTTCTTTTAATAATTTCCACATCACATTAGAAAATAACAAGAAAGAAAATAAGAGTTTAGTTAGCTAACTCATTAACTTAATCCAATCTTTTGGGTCCATAAATAGGTGCCCCACTAAATCCAAATTAAAATAGATTTACATTAGGTTCAAAACAATGGACTTGATCCAATCCTTATCTAATAAAGAATCGAAGTCCAGAAAAAAATTAGGTTTAACCATGTGCTAACATGGTTCTCATAAATCCAATAGGATTTCATCAAATTCTAATCCAATTAGAACTTTATAAATCCAATTGATTAATTCAAGATTAAATCTCTTAATGTGTGACCCCATAGATTCCATTCTATCTGATAGTGAGATATATTATGATCTTCATCATAATATCATCGAAACTCTTTTTGATAGATTGAAACAATTTCAGCTCTACTCTTCGAGGGTCATCGATCATCAAGACGATGCCCGATAAGTCCCACAACTATTAGTGACACTTAGCAATATATAATAACAATCCAATAAAATGAAAGTGTGAATCTCTGAGTGCAGTTATCGTATGACTCAGTCATTCTATCATGAATTTCGATTTGACGGAGGTCATGGAGAACTCGTCAGACTCCATTGTAAGTCATATGCGAGATTGGCTCGACTCAAATTCATTTGTAAATCTCGTAAAATTTTTTTTCAGTATTCACACTTGCTTTGATCAAAAATTTCTAAACTCAGTCTTACAAATCGCATAGGACTTCTCTTTTCTATCAAGATTGATAGATTCCATCTAGGTGCATCCTACTCCTAACAGTAAATCTGAACCTACTGTAGCTAATATACACAGCAAGAACTTGAATGATTAAAGACTAAAGGAATGTGCAATCAAACTCATTAGCCTCGCTATGAATAGCCGATGATATTGCAGGTCAAAGAATCACTCACACCACTGCAGCATTGAGTCAACCACTAACGAGTGAGTAGACATCCAAGTAATTTTTGTATTGATCACGCTCAGTATAAGTTGTTCTCTAACAACCATCCGTACTTTCATTTCAGTGTTGCTACATTGTAAACCCAAGACTCATCTACCCACAAAGGAGGTGAACAGTGCACCGATTTTGAATGGATTGATCACTATCCTTCGTAACGATCCTTTGATCGAAAGCATTTAGAAACTAATCACTAGTTAATATATGTTTCAAATTCTCAACACCTTGAGAATATACAAAAATCATCTTTGTTAATTTCTAAAACAAATCATGGGCACATAAACATGATTGAAATGAAAAACTCTTTATTAATAATAAAATATTACAAGTACAAAATTAAGCTCTGGAATTACAAAATGTGTCAGCTAACAGTTGGCTTTTAGGGCACATATCTAACAAAAGTATCAATCAAGGTTAGCCATCTCGATACCAAATCCTGTATTAGTGAAATTCTATTATAATATCGATATGCGATACAATATGATACGATTGTGTCAGTATCGGGCGGTTCGATATACCTATATAGTATGTTACACTCCGTACTATCCTATATGATGAATACTGGCATCAATAGTACTTGTTACTTATATAAATCTCATGCCATAAGATACCACGATTACAAAATATGCATAACAAAAAGATATCTTTTGTGCAATACATCACATTGTATAATTATCTTAACACATCATTATATATCGAATCCGATCATATTAAGGTCTCAACTTTGGACTACCATAACTATGATTTCAGTTTATGGTGGGCATCAACACAATAGCTAGTTCCACAAACTATCACAACCAGGTTTTCCATCCATGACAGTGCATCAACACAATGGCTAGTCTTATGGACTGTCACAATCATGTTTCTAGACCGTCGTAAGGTATCAATAGTGGCTAGTCTAGATAATCATAAATGCTCAACTCTGAACTACCACAACCATGTTTCTAACATATGGCGAGGTACCAACAATGGCTAGTCCAAAGAACTACAACTACTCAGCTTTAAATTATCAAAATCATATTTTCATCTCATAATAGGGCACCAATGCAATGGTTAATCCAGAGTACAACAACCCAACATTCAATCATATAATTTAATTACATGCTTGTTAAGTATTATAATTCAAAATCACACTCTTTAACAAAACTGGATACACATGATTAGCAAAATCTTCTCTCATTAGGATTAGTGAAATATGATGTATAACTTCATATAAAGCCATATATGTACACTTAAGAAATAAGTATATAGTATGTAACTATGAAAACCACACCTCTTGTAAATATCTTCCAGCAATAAACAAAGGTGGGAACCCTCCCTCCTCTTTCATCAAGAAAAAAATTATCAAAATCATAAATAGCATAATCATTGATGCACAAAAATAATTTTTATATAAATAGATGATTAATGTCCATGAATTTTTATCTCTACTAATGACATATTCGATAACAATATCTACTGGTCTGCACCTAGCATGTCAAATTAATCAATACAATTCTAATCCATCCTCGATCAACCATCCACACAAGAATAAAAAATTATCATTCGATTTATATTTTCAAAATCCTACTATTCGAATTACTCTTAATCCAAAATTTTTTGATCCTACCTAATGCATAACTAATTAATAAATAAAATTTAGAGATTTATCTTGATTTAGTGATTAGAATATAGATCCTTTAGCTCAATATCTTCTTATCTAGTTGAATACACCCGCACAGCGCTGAATCAATATCTAGGGAATTATAAAATATATGGTGAAACAATTTAAAAAGAACAATACAACAAGCCAGATAGCAATACCTAACCATCTGAGAAGTTCAAATCTAAGTAACTGGTGGATTATAAATAAAAATTCAAATCAGTCTAAAGGTAGTAGGGTTTTTTACATGAATATCCTCCTAAACATTCAAATTTACATAAATATCCTTTCGAAATTGATATTTGCATATATATACCCACATAAAATTCTTTTTTTGCATATGTACCCATATCATCTAACATCGTTAAAAATTAATGGTTTAAATTAAATGATTAAAATATCTTTATGGATAGATGTGCAAAAAAAAATTTATAAAGATATATATACAAGTAGCAATTTTATGAGGGTATTAATATAAATTTAAATATTTGGAAGGGTATACACGTAAAAAACCTAAGATAATATAATAGGCATTTATCAATGACAAAGTTTAGAGATGATCCTGAACAAAAATCGAGTCTCCTAAATCTCACTTCCAAAATTCTTTTGATCCAACAAGAGAAAAAAAAGAGAGAAACAAAATGTGAGAGAGAACAAACAAAGAGAGAGTGAGAACGAGAAGAGAGGGGAAAAAAAAGCGAGAGAAGAGAACAAATCTCTCTCTCTCTTCCTCTTCTTCTTCTTCAAATAGGGGATTGCCTCCTTCTTCCCTCTTTCTCTCTCAATACAGTAGTAGATAGGTCCGATGCCAGCGGCCTACGGTAGTGCCCAACAATGGCAAGGCAACGACTCGAATGGCAGCATCCATGGTTGGAGATGGTTGTGAGAGAAGGAAAGGCAAAAATAAGGGATGCCATGTTTAATCTAAATTGATAAATTACTGGTTCAATTTGAGTGACAGTGATGGTGGGAAAATTAGGAAGAGAGAGAAGAAGAGGGAAGACGTCTATCTCTATTTGGTTATTTCAAAGAGGAGATTCCGGTGACCCTTTACTCAATGACAAACCAAAAAATTCCCAAAGAAAATAGTGGAATTCCTTTAAAAATTTGTAATGGAATTCAAAGGAGAAAGATGGCATCAATTTATAGTTGAATCATCTAAGATTTTCGATCTAAAATAGGTATGCTAATTATCCCGATCTCATTGAAAACGAGGAAGAAAAAGACTCCTAATCGGAACTTCTTCCCCCTCCTGTCATATGCTGTGCACATGAAACCCATGCATCCAGGGCTCTTCAGGCCGGCCCATGGGCCAAAATAGCCAAGTATTACAATATATTTGAAAGCTAATGAGCATTTGAAAGTATAATAATTTATTTATGGCTAAAATTGATTTGGGGTTGGTGTGGAAAATTTGGTTTTGTATTCTAGTTTGATTATAATTCAGGCCTAACTAGTAGGGCTAGTTGCTAGCAAAGCATGCATTTCCAAACTTTCTTTTGGATATCCGTCATATAGTTAAATACGATTTTGGGCTCATGCCATAAAGCTAAATTTGGTTCCAATCCTTTATCATAGGGCTCTTCATTGTCATGGTCATGAAAACTAAGAGAGGAATTGTATGATCATATTTCTTAATTTTATAAAATTATTTAGTTGCTTGAAAGTTTTATATTAAAAACTAGCTATTGCACTTCAATTTTAAGGAATACCTAGTTCATATTTTTGATTATTTGTAAGCCAAATATAGAACTCTAATTTGATTCTAATTTTTTTTTTCTTTATGGACCCATAGATCTATCTTTATTTATTTGAGTATGTTATTAGGTTTTTCTTGCGTGTGTACCCTTGTAAATATACAAAATTACTTGAATACCCTTGTAAAATTTGTATTTATATGTATGCTCTTGTAAAATACCTACTTTGCATGGGGGTATATAATAATCTGCTAACACTATTATTTAAAGTGATATTTATTTACATTAAAAGTTTATTAAAACTATAAAATTATAATTATATCCCTCTAACTAGTAGCGGCATACCTGTCTTGCGGCAAGTGGCCCCAATTAAAATCAGGTCTCTCTTGCTTTTGCAAGGATGCTCTGGTGGCCTATTTGGCCTATTTCACCACCATCACTTTTCCTATCGAGATAGCAACAGGGGCTCCTCCTCCTTCGCCTCCTCCAGCTCGCCATCACCGCCTTTGTCGCTAAGGTAGCACGAGGAGCTCCTCCTCCGTTTCACCATTATCGCCTAAGCCGCCAAGGTAGCATGAGGGGCTCCTCCTCCTCCTCTGGTTCACCATTGTCTTCTTTTCCACCAGAATGGCACAAGGAGCACTCCCCCTTCAACGTCTTCTCCTTATGTTCTTGAACTACTAGAAAGCAGTACAAGCCAGATCTTTGTCTTCACCTCGGGCTGGTCCTCATGAAGTCTCCAAAGAATAGGTAGTGAACAACTCCCTTCTCCTTGAGCAGTTTTAACTGGTAGTATCCTGCCGTCTTCTCTTGTGAAGCTATTTGTGGCGTTTCAAAATATTAAAGTAGAGCATCAGTTAGGCAATCCAACCTTGGTGTGGATCAGTGCCTCTCTAGCCTAGCATCAGGCACTTTTTAGATTGAGAAGGGTCAAAGGCTACACGATCCCAATTGAATGATGTTTATCTCTTGACCATGTTTCTCATTTCCAGATTTTAATGGGCTGCGCGTGAGGGTCCGTTTGGTTAAGGTTAATCTAGTATAGAAAGATAAATCCCATCTCAAATTACTATATTTGGTATGAAAAATAGAAGAGAAAGATGATAACAATAAAAATATCGATTAATTATAATCCATACTTGACAAAAATATCCTCAATAATGAGATATTGATGCTAACGACAAAAACCAAATAGAATAAAGCTCAACAAATATAATACATATATAATCATTGAATTTGTTTTGATTTTTTCTAAATCCATTCAATACAGAGCTTTTGTAAAAGAAAATTAAGATGTAGATAGCATTATGCAAAAGACCATGCAATTATAATCACTATATAAAACAGATTGGAGATGACAATGCGATCCTTATATTGAAAAGTTATTTATATCGATGGGCATATTTATAAATTTGATCATATTTCTTTATAGGATTACCTCCAACCATATATAATAATCTTTTCCAGTATCATTTTAATTTTTCATCAATCAAATGTAATAAAATTATTTTCTCCATAGTCAATTTTCCATATAAGTGATTTTCAGGAATTGTTAGATTACTTTGTACTCTGACATACCCCAACCAAACAGATCTTGAGAAATTTCATACTGACCCAGAGTCTAGAAGAGGGCTGGTGCAATTTGCTTGGAAGTTGGGCATGAAAAAAACCTTGTGAGTTTCTGCTGGTTCATTGGATAGCATTTTTACCTCTCTAAACCCTAATTTGGTTTATCCTATTGCGGCCAATCCCCTCGTCGCCTGATCACCGGGAACGAGCACCTGCGAGGGAAAGTCCGCACTGATCGGAGATATCTCCGGCAGGGACCCTCCGACGGTCAAGTCAGAGAAGGGACTAGGCAACAGTGGAGAAGAACCAAGGGAATTCAGCGATGGAGCGGGAGAGAAAAGCCCACCTCGTTAAGCTATTGCCTTACCCGTTTATAGTAGGGGCGGTATGATCTCGCCGTCAGTGATGTAGACAACTGTAGAGTCGTCAAATCGTCGGGGGTTGTCACGTCGTCGATGGGCTGACAGGTCCTAGGAATTAATTCGTGTCCTTGGCAGGACAGCGCCCCAGGTCCCTTGCAGGGCAACGCCCCCCGGCGGTCATACGGCCTGTGCTTGACAGGACTGCAGCCCATGCCGGTCATTCGGCGTCTTTGGAAGGGCTGGCCGACTATATGTTGGGGTTCGAACGTCGGGTGGTGACTCGAAAGCACAGTCATCGTTGAAAGAGTCCGTAGGAGTCGGATGTTGGCGGTCCC
>KE508717.1:17035-33256 GCA_000441515.1 Elaeis oleifera | reverse complement strand
AACTAAAAAAATAATGGAGAGTGGAGGCTACTACATCCACAGCAACAACCTTTCCAAACTACTCTCAAATGATGTTACAAAACTTAGAAACTAATGAGAGAATAAACAAAGGAAGAAGAAAATCTTAGACCTATCCTCTTCGAACTCTTCTCGAGCTATCCTTTGCTTCCTCACCGCCACCTCCTACCGGTCTCCATCATCACCATCCTCTCCATCGACACCACCTCCTGTCGGTCTCCATCATCGCTTTTCTCTCCATCATCACCTGCATCAGCCTTCCCTCTTTAATCTCCCTTAGGTGCTTTCCCAGATGTATGCTAACCTCCTTCCTGCTCTCCTTGCTGCCATCTCCCATCGATCTCACTATTGCCTTCCCTCCATTGTCACCTACATCGGCCTTCCCCTCTGATCTTCCTCAGGTGCTTTCCTTCTCACGAATCTCTAAAAAAGAGAAAGAAATTGATTAGCCTATGTGGAAAAAGATCTGGCATTTTAATTTTCCAGCTTTCCTTTGTCTTCATTGATTTTCCTATGTCGTTCACTGATTTTTCTTTACTTTTTCTATTTGTAGGAGTATCAATCAGGTGGGAGGCTTGGAGCAGTGCAATAGTTGTTTAAATCCATCTTAATTGGATGGGAGGCTTGGAGTGATCGAGGTAACTCTCTCTCCCCTTCTTAATAAAATTTATTAAAATATATTATTTTTCATAGATTATTTTTACTGTTATTTGATAGTTTAAAAAATTTATTATTACCTTGATGCTAATTTAAAATAGAATTTTAAAACTAAAGATGAAGTCTAGATAGGGATGATACTTAATGTCTTATACATGATGTTGTGCCACTATTAAGTACTAACTACTTTGCATTGAATGATTATATATTTCTAGAGAGTAGAAATAGGATCAAGATAGTTTTTAGAAAATAAATTATATGTTCCAAAAAATATTAATTTTTATTATTATATTTATATTTTTATCATCATTTAAGTAGAGCCCACTGTATAGCATGAGTTACTTGCTAGTAATATATATATCCCAATCACATGCATTATTTCTATTCTTACAAAATTGTAAAAAGAACAAAAAAAAGAGATGCATGGACGTTAAGCCACTGGTAGATAGTATGGAGAGCAAACAAAATTCATATCTAGCATGAATAATAAAATTATTAAAATTATGTGAAGTATCAAAATGGTACGTCAAAAGGAGCGAGCAAATTTGGCATTATTATGGGTCCACTAATACAAGGTCATATCCAATGAATTGAATTCAACCACTTCAAGGATAAAACAAATAAGACAACTAGATGCAACAAGTGGAAGATATTAATCAAATGTCCTGGAAATAATCTTCATAGGTCATATCAAAACTTTTTATTTAGTTCTCCCATTTCTTGTATTAAGTCACAAGCCTCGCACAACTTTTATTTATTGAAATAGTCAAACAAGTGATGTAGCAATGATCAAACTTTCTTTACATCTTTTATCAAAATGAATTTTATGAATGACTTATGATAAATTGCACCTTATGGAGACCATTAAATTATTGGAAAAAAAGGAGACCACTAAGGCGGTGACTCAACCTTTTTAAAGAAAATGGACAGAAGAAAAGTAGAGAGATCGGAGGATTATAAATTGAAAAATGAATCAAAAAAATAGAAATGCCATTGCCAGGGATTGAACCTGGATCGCCCGTGTGACAGGCTAGAATACTCACGACTATACTACAATAACAATAATGAAAATTTTAATCATGATAAATATTATCTTAAATACAATTAACCTCCGTAGGGATTCGGATCAATCCTCCCAAGTCTGTTCTATCTCCAAAATGCTTTCTACCTTCTTTCGATTTAAGTGATTATAATTTTCAAACTGCACCAACTATATTGAGGCTTTGTGCATGGTCCTAAGCATCCATTCGTCATTGATTGCTGCCATATATCCACTGGCTTTACATATGCCCCTTTAATTTAGGAAAAAATATATTTATGCAATTAAAATTACAACCACAGCCCATGGTACTTCTTGCATGTATATGCACATGCCTAGCACTCAATAGATAAAATGACAAAAAGAAAATACTAGATAGAAAAGTGCAACTCCCAAAGTCGGAATTGCTATACTATTTTTTGAATCGCACCTATGGTCATATACCTTAGGAGAGGTTTACTCTTATGGCATCATACTTACGACAAGTTTTTCTTAGTAGCTTGCATTGTTTCTAGAGTTTTTTGAATATATATCATTCTAAATATGCAAAATCACATGCTTACCTTTATAAGTTGCTACTTCAATATATATCTTTATAAAACACTTATTGTACATGTATCATTCTTTGTTCGACCATTTTGCATAGGTTTCTATGCCATCTATTGCTATTAAGAAACAAGCTAGTTAAATTGGCCAGAATATCCTTAATGGGAAGAGGTACAAAAAAAAATTTATAAGGTACACATGCAAATAGCCACTTTGCGTGTATTCATGCAAGTTCATATATTTAGAAGGATATATACTCAAAATATTTATTAAAAATGATTAAAACTCAACTCAAACTTGCCAAATCTTTTATGATTTGGTTGACTTAACAAGTCAAAAAAATGACCAAGTCATCTTGTTAATTTTCTTTATCTAAGATCTTAACTTGATCAAGTTAAAATATTAGATGACTATTTGGTCATTTTATTCTCTCATTTGATTTTGATATAATTATCATTTTGGAGTCTACAACTTCTATATATTCTTGATTATTTTTAGAAGATAAAGCATATTGAATTTAAATTAATTATATATATTTAGATCCGTAAAATATTTTTAGTGATTTATAAATGGTGAGTTCTTGTTTGTTTGTTGAAGCAAGAATTATACAAAAACATCATGATTTATTTCATAAGAATGGATATCAATATTGGATCATACAGTATAATAATACTGATTTTCTTTTATCACCTTCATTAATTAAGAGTAACGGAATTATCTTCATTGGAGTTAACTTCTATTATTTAAACATGTATCTCAAGCCTATTAGATTAATCATCTGACTTCTTTAATTTAATTTGAAATTGGAATTCATATATGGGTTGAATTCACATCCACTTTTGAATTAAATAAGTTACTAGTTTAATCTAATAGGCTTTAGGGCATATGTTCAAATAATAGAAGTCAATTCTAGTGAAGATAATTCAGTCACTCTTTATTGATAAGAGTGACTTAAAAAAGATTAGTATTATCATATTGAACAATCCCATGTTGACATCAATTCTTATGGAATAAATTTTGATGCCTTTATAAAATTTTTATCTTAATAAATGAACAACAACTCACCATTTATAAATCACTAAAAATATTTTATTGATTTAAACATTAATAATTAATTTAAATTCAATATATTTTAATCTTCTAAAGTTAATTAAGAATATATAGATGTCATGGACTCAATCATGATAATTATTTCAAAATCAAATGGGAATAATATTACCAAAATAACCATCCAATATTTTGACTTGTCCAAATTAAGATCTTAAACAAAGAACAACTAACAATGTGAGTTGACCATTTTCTTCTTTACTGGTCATGTAAATTTAATTGAGTCATGAAAGACATGGCAAGTGTCATCCAAGTTTTGATAATTTTTAATAAATATTTTTGAGTATATACCCTCCTAAATATATAAAATTGTATGCATACCCTTGCAAAATTATAGATTTATTCAGCACTTCCTTGCATAAAATATTCATTAAAATAGTTATAAAAGACAAACAAATAACAACTAATCCTTGACCTTGTTGCATAATACCCCATATTGCTTGCTCTATATACAATACTACTTGGTGACCTTCAAATGTATGCCATGTTATCATTTACACACTTCCTGATTCATCTACAATGTAATTTCATCTAATTAATGTTGACAAAAGCAAATTAAAACATATAGAGCTCATAGATAACAACTTATATTCAACTACCATTAAATGAACCCTAGACCACTACCATTAAATGATATCAAATTCCCTAGTTCAAGATATATCTTTTGTGAGAATGCATAACCATTTTCAATGTCATGTGAGAAGAGAGAGAGATTATTTTGGAAGGTGTTGCAGGTCCATATGATTTCAAGAGAGGATAGAAAATAAAGGGAAAGATAAAAATTAAGCTTCATCCACTCAATAGGCAAAGTTATTTAGGAGATTTCGCTAAGATAAGAACTCATATTTAAATGGGTCTTTGTTTAATTTTATATCTATTGCCATAGGAATTAATCCGATTAGGACGTTGAGTAGGCCAATTTATTGGAGGGTTTGGACAATGGCTGAATACACCAATGGGGTTAGCCAGAGATCATAACGAGCCTCTAAGGTGATGATGTGGTGTTCGCTGTATTTAGGTGGTGATAGGTCCAACTTAGTTCACTTCTGAGGTGGTGCTAGGAAGAGGAGACCTTGCTTGAACCTTTATGTCGATGTCCAATTGAAGTTGAAACAGCATACAATGAAAAAATCCACTTGCTGAAGAGTGTCCGATGGGGATCCTTTGATGTCTAAGTCAAATATACTCTCAAAAAATAGTGGAAGCGTTATTAGAGCGGCAGAGTGATGGAATGATATATGAAGGTAAGAGTGCATATACCTGTAGGGTCCCTAAGAGTGATTTTAGAAGGTCGGCATCCATCATCGAGGAATCTGGGTGTGCGATTAGCCATCTTTGTAGCCGATTGCACATCTTGAAGGTCTCGCACAGGTATTCCACTCACCCATCATGCTTTGCATATCTTGCTCCCACAGTTATGGAAACTGCTTGTGTTAGAGTCAAGGTGTCACCAACTGTGGGAAGAATTTGAATTCCTTATGCATCTTTGGGTCGGCCACATGGCAAGCTTTAACTAGTTGATTGGAGGCTTCATAGCAATCTCTGATTGGTTGGTCTACGACATCAGCTGTGGTTGGTTCCCAAGGCATATCACTCATTTCTGAGGCCAACATACTTGTTGGCCTAGGTGATGGAAGTATACTTATTGATGAGGATGATTAGCTGAGGCAAGCCATAAAATCAAACAATAGAGGCAAGCCATAAGACTAAGCCACTATAGTTGTCTTTTGGTTTTGCTGTAGAGATCTTCTAGATACTGCATTTATGAAGGGTGTGCTAGTATCTATGCTTTTGGAAGTAGTAAATGAGTGGTAAGATTTTTGATCCAATGATTGGATGCATTGTCAACGGCGATCCTAATAATGGTTCGGGTTAAATGCTCGATTAATATATGGTAGAGATCGAGCTGATGCTTGGATGGTCACATCGATCTGAGCCACTTGAGGCTCTATATATGGCCTGCAGTTTATGCTTCATCTCCATCTCAAAGATTTTGTAATCAGCCATTTTGAGAGAAATTGCGGGCGAACAAGCATTTCCCTTGAGTTCATCCTTTTGCTCTATCTTTATCTAGGATTTCTTTGTCACCATTATCGACATCTATCTATGGTATCCCTATTGAAGTTTCTTCACCCAAAACTTCCAATAGGCTTCTCTGGTTCTCTATCTTAGTTCTCCTTATTTTGCCCCTTCCTCCCACCTACTTTCAGTTTTTGTTCAAGAGAAGTGTTGAGCTGATGGATGAGAGCTTGTCGGATTTTGAGCTGATGACTCAACGCTCATGTGATCAAGCTTCTAGGGGCTTAGAGGAACCCTCTTTGGTGATTGATTTTGTCTCATCTGTCAAGATGAGCATATTGGGGGAGGCCAATCTGAAGAGGATTAGTTTTGAGTACCATATCCCTTAGGGCTTCCCTTTAGAGTTGCTTGGCCTTTCTGATTGAGTAACATTACTATGGAAGAATCAGGTCACTCTTTACAAGAAAACTTTGAAGGCATTTCTAAGGCTTTCTATCCCAAACTTTATCACCAAGTTCTTTATGGGTTTCGGCTTGTTCTGACCTAAATCAGCCCCAGTGCGTGGAGGATCATCATTGGGTTCTTCTCTTTTGTTATCCTCCCCAATTTCTATCCTTCTTTAAGGCTATTCCAAGATTTCTTCCAGTTGAAGAAGCATCCCCAAAATAAGAGATGGTGGTACCTTTTTAGTGAGAAAGGTTGCCACCTTCTTCTCACACTTCCTCCATTTATGGTTGGAAGGTTCAGTTATTTTTTATATCCTCGAAAAAGTGTGATACCCCAAACCTAGTTAAACAGCCGCATGAATCTTAAAGTATTGGAAAAATAACAAAATAGAAAAATAGAGAGAAGACTTCCATTCCATTGATTTCCGGCCCCCTTGATTGACTCCCAATCAGAGTCGGAAACCACCAATGGGGAGGAGCTAAACTCCTCCCCTCCAACCCTATTTCAAGGAAAGAGGTCTTCCCTCTTCTTTCCATCAAAATTGACACTTAAATTGGAAGAAAGTTGCCAGAGATTGTCGAGCTTTCAACAGTGGTTTCCATGATTCACTACAAGAATATTGACTATTAGCGAAGGCCATTAGTGCAGCAATTTTGCCGTCGCTAATAACCTTTTTTACCGATGACCAATGACGATCAAAAGATAAGTTGTTGCCAAAAAAATATTAACGATGGAATTTTGATTTTTAGCAATGACTAATAGTGTCACTAATAAATAGTAATTTTATTTTTTTAATTTGACTATAAGATTATTAGCGACAGAAATATCGCATTACCGATGGCATTATTAGGGATGGATTTAGCCATCGCTAATACCCTAAATTTTCCCACCATGATGCCCCCCCAACCCTTTATTTTTGGCCTCTCCACTATTTTTAGGGTCCCCCCCTCAGTTTCCCCACCCCCTCTCAGTTTTGGGTTGGCTTCTCCACTAATGACCAATCGAACCCTCCTCACCTCTTATTCTCCCTTACTTCCCCCCTTGGTTTTCATCTCCCCATTAGCGATCGATCGACCCTCCTCTCCCCTCTCCGGTTCCCAACTCCCCCTGCCCTTAATTTTCATCTTCCCATCGATGACCTCCCTCCCTCCCTCCCCCTCTCTCGATTCCCAGCTCATGCACGCCACCATCCCTGCCGGCATCCCTATGCCGCTTTCCTATTGCCACTGTCAGTCTGTCGGATTTTCTACACCGTATCTCCTCCCAGTTCCCCAGCTCATGCCTCCCCATCCACATGCCGCCACCTCCCACTTTGCCATCCCCGCACCATCGGAGTCCCCGCACTGTCATTCCCTTGTTAGACCCGCCACCTCCCTTGCTGGATCCGCTCTCCCAGCATCGGTGATGCTGTTCCCTTACTGGATCTACCATTCCCTTACCGGATCCGCCGCCTCCCTTGTCAGATACATTGCCCCCTTGCTGCATCCATCACCCCTTGTTAGATCCACTCTCCCCATGTCAATGGCGCCATTCCTTTGCCAGATCCACCACCCCCTTGTTGGATCTGCTCTCCCCTATCGGATCCATCATCCCCACACCGGATCGCCATCCCCATCCCTGCATCATCGGTGTCCCTGCACCCACATACCCATTCTTTTGGTGAGTCATCACTAAAAGTTCTTTGTTTAATATATTAATTAATTTAATTAGATGTTTAATTAATTAATTAGATATTAATTTAATTAATTAAATATTTTATTTAACTATGATTAGGGTTGGAACTGGGCCCAGACCGGCCCAATGGGTTTGGATCAGTCTGAATTTGGATCGGGATTCGGGCTAGGCTTGAATAGTTCAGACCAGACTTGGACCTAATTATAGGGTCCATTTGAATTTTAGACCGGGCTTGGGTATATCTTTGGCCCGGTCCTGGCCTGACCCGAGAGTGGGTCCGATACTGCCAGCCCGTATCCAACCTAAAATCAACAGTGCTCTATTTATAAAGAGCTATGATGACTGCCCATGCGAGATTTACCTAAAGAGTCTAGAGAGAGATGGAGGTGATGTATTTTTATTCTTATTATTATAGTTGTAGGGCAAGCTTGGATGGACTGTTACATCACAGGTAACCACTTGCAGCCACTTAATGGTTAAAGGTGCAGAGGAACTTGCAATGTCTTATTTTTCAGTGACAGATCTAAGCCTTCTTCTTTTCCTCTTTCCCTTGTTTACTTTGGTAGTCTCTGATTTAAGTACTACTTTTAAATTTTATTTAATTTTAAAAAAATTTCTACTCCTAGTTTGTAGCCTTCTTACTTTGCAGCCATCTCATAGTTCAGGCCCGCCCATATGGGTTTGGGCCGAGCTTGGGCCTAGGCCAAAGTTGGGCCCAGGCTTGGTTTCCTAAATCATTAGGCCTAAGCCCGACTCGAAGCTCAAAAGAATTTTTGGGCTGGGCTCGGATAAGGGTAGGGCGTGGAGCTCTGACTCCCTGTGCTTCACCTCCAGTGAAGCACTCTTGTGCCTCTCCTCATGAAGCTTCTCGTTTAGCTCAAAGACTCTTCTTCAAAGCCCCACCTCTCCTTTCTTGGACTTCTCTTCTAAGTCCAAGCACCTCTCAGCGATAGCCTCTACCTAGGCATCCAAGCTCTTATATCTCGCATCCAGAATGCCACTTCCAGTCGCTCTCATTCTCCCGACCTTCTGATATCATTTTATTTCTTGCATTGTCTTGAATCATTTTAAATACTTATCTTGCATCATTTTAAATCTTATATTACTATATTATAATTTATATAATTAATCTATGAATCTATGTACTTTATTTTCAGAGATTATAGATCATGTCTTCCAGAGGTTGGAGCCGTCACAGTCAAGGAGAGAGCTCTTGAGGATAGAGCTCTCATGCAGCCAGCTTATATGATTCTATACCACACATACCATATGGTAAACTCTAATACTTTAGATATTCTCTTTTATATTATTTTATTCTTTATTATAAATATAATATTCTTTATGATATCTTGATACTCTCAAGTTCGAATGATGTGAGATCACCAGTGACCCCATAGTCACATGGAGTAGTGCCTGACTCTCAGAGTCAGCAACATGGTAAAGGATCCATCCAGCTCACGGCACTTTTGACTCAATTGGAGGATAGAGAGCTCGTCCGTATTTAGAACCGCTCGTAAGTACTATATCTTCACTGAATATGTTTAAAATTTAATCATTTTAGAATTTAATATTTATTATTTAAAATTAATTTTCTAGCACATTTAGAGAGCTTGGGGTGCCTCGTGTGGTTACTAGGATTATCTGACAATTGATACCGAGATCGATGAACGAGTTCTCCAGTTGGCCATCAGGGTCTCATGATGCAGCTTGAGAGATGTTCCTGATAAGTTAAAGGTGTTTAATTTTAAATTTATGATAGATTTATATTTATTTATTAATACACACTTGTTTCTACTTACAGGAGTACTACTGATTCGAAACTCCTCAGGATGAGGAGGCTGGCCGTCGAACCTTCGAGGAGGTGGCCACATGTGGGCTTCAGGATGGGCTGTATAGCCTTAGGTAGTCCGCCATAGAGCACTTTAGTTTGAGTCACCATTAGACTGAAAATCTTACATAGATTACTGGATGTGGGTGGATATATGGGAGGCCCTCTGTGACCGGTGGAGCACTGAGGAGTACTCTGGTAGGTAGCAAAGGGCATGATATAATCGAACCATCCAATAAGATCCGATCAAGCACACCGATAGCTCCGTTGGCACACATGTTGCAGTCGATAGATTGATAAAAATTCTACGCTTAAATTAATTTTATATTGAATTGATCATATGTATATTTTAATTAATTTAATTTTATTATTATTTTTGTAGATCTGGTAGCTGGATCGTGCACTAGGACAGCTGCAGATATAGGAGGCCACACACCAGCCTAAGAGGACTAGTGATTACTTAGATCTTAGATCTCAATGGATCATGATAACAACTTAAATATTATTTATTAAGTTTTATATATACTGATATGTATGAACTAATGAATTTCTAAACTGCATAGGTGAATTACGTAGAGTATCTCGTATCGCAGCATGATGAGGACCCGTCCTCTCAACCCCTCCTTGATCTCGAGGGATCATGGCTTAGGGCCATCGGAGGGGTGAGTAGGAGCCGGGTCATAAGATTCAGCCATAGCTTCGACCCTCTAGCAGTCTGATACTCTTTGACATCCTCCTCTCAAGCCTCGACGACCCAAACATGGGGTGATGCATATGTGGAGGAGGTCTTGTAGAAGCTTTAGAACTTCTTCGAGATACGATCATTGAGATTCTTCGAGATCCACACCTACGCGATCTACTGGGCTCATTATCACAGCCATCATAGTAGATAAGTCTATTAATAATTTCTTTACTTGTTTTAAATTTTTATATTTAAAAGCTTCACATGTTTAGGCTTGAATCCGAAAATGGGATCTAGGGGGTCAAAATTCAATCTAACCATCCAATCAATGGGTCAGAAGTATCTATAGCTCCTTATCATCAATAAATGTATAAGAATAATTATTCAAAATTAAATAATATATCAAAATATACATCTTCATATCGATATATATGCTTTTATATCAAAATTTATTAATAATATTTATTTTCTTCATTACAAGATGCTGAAACATCCAACTCTCATCCATCAGCTGCTAGAGAGGATGTATAGAAGTAGGAGGAGGATGAGAAGGACAATGAGGAGGATCTCACATGATTTTTTTTGATATATATGTAATTTTGATACTTGTGAAGCAGTATAAATTTATATAATTTATATTTTAATATGATATAATTAATTTATATTGATGATTGTGCTTAATTTATAATAGATTTTAGAAAATATAATTACTTATTATTATGATTAAATAAATTTAAAAATTAATCATAATTTTTTAAAAAAATTATTAGCAACAGTATTAATGATGGTAGATATTGTTGCTAATAGTTTTAATTAATAAAAAATTAAATAAAAAATATTATTGACGGCTTTATTATCGCTAATACCATCGCTAATTATTTCTATTAGCAATAAAATATTGCCATCACTAATAATGGTAATTAGCAATGAGCTTATTTTTAATAAATTTTAATGATGGGGTTCTATCATTAATAGTATTAGCGATGGGATTTGGGTTAATAGCGATGGTGAATAGTTGTTGCTGATAATCTCTTTCTTATAGTGATTACCACGGTCTGAGCATCGCTAAAAATAAGGTAATAATCCTCCAATCTTGAGTTAGTCTAGTTTGCCATCTTTTTCAATCCATAAAGTTCAATTTCTGGCCAACAATCATCAGATTTTCCTAGAAATCCATCCTTTATTTCTTTCTGGTTTCTACCTCTTAGTTTGATTTTCTAGTAGTGATAGTCATCATCGGCTATCGATATGGGATCCTTAGGTTGCACCATCATAGCCCCAGCTACAGCTGGCCACAACCGCATCGATGATGCTCTACTATTCTGAGAGAAGAGAGGGGCAACAATTCCCTACTTCATTGTGGAACCAAAGGAAGAGATAGAAAAAGAAGAAAAGAAAAAAAGAGGAAGAAAGAAAAAAGAAAAAATAGAGGGAGATTTTCTCTCTCCTCTTCCTCTATCTAGTTCTCTTTATGACTTTCTCTCTCTACTTTTCTCTCTAATTCTCTCTTTAGAAAATCTTACTTTCTTTGTCTATAAGTTTCTCTCTCTAAATGTATCTCTTCTGGATTATGTTTCTCTTCTAGAAATTTTTAGATCTTAGAAACATCCTTTAAATAGTCTTGATAGATCCTAGTGAAGGAATATTGATCGTTGACTATTGGATAGTTTGTCTGTCTCCACCTTGATCAAGCCAAGCATCATGGGATTATTGGAAATTAATTCAAACTTAGGCTGTATTTGTTGACTTGGTTGTTGATATGCTATCTCATTTGTTTTTTAGTTACTATTATTTAGTTGCATGATGTATTCAGTTGCTAATTGAGTCAAAATATTTATCTAGTTATTGAGAGTCTTTAGGAGTCTTGTTATATGAGGATCTTGTGCTGATTTTGTGCATCATGCATATCAAGGGAGTCTATTTAAAATACGTGATGTAGAGATTGTAGTGTGGGGTTCAATTTAAAGAATTCAACTCAATAAAGAGTTTACTTCCTTTCTACCATTTTTGTCCTAATAGAAATTACATTGTCGATTGCATCCTAGCATCCTAGTGTGATCTTTGATTTGTAGTTGATTGATTTAATGCCTTAGATAAAATTGACTGATGTCAAATACTGCCGTGTAGCTAGCCCAATGAGGATTTAAGATTTTTATTTTGAAAATAGTTATGGTTAAATTTGATAAGAGTACAATTTTGGATATTAAGTTTTGAAATTTTTTTTTGAAATTGTGTGGATTCGTTGGAGTGTATGTGAGGTAAGTAATGATTCACCTTCTTGAGATTTTTATTATATAATATTATTTGAAAATCAAATAAGTTGTTAATTTATATGTGATTTATAAATCTCATGAAAATATGTTTTGAATAGAATTCATATAAATTTAAAGTAATATTTCTTATACAATTGCTGTAACTATTTACTGATCTGGAATCATGTATGCATATTTAATTTGATTATAAATATGTTATTTTGTGAAAATAATTTGATACAAATTGATTTTGGACTCTCTGTCTAACTATATTTTGAATCCTGCCAATTGGGAGTTTTACATTGGTACTCTAAGCTCATGATTATATTTCTGAGCTGATTATAGGATATAAATATGGTATTCTGATCCGATCATAGGATATAACTATGGTATTTTAGCCCTACCTAGGATACAAGTATAGTATTATGATCTGATCATCGAGTATAAGTGTGGTATTCTGACCCCCCCACATGATATAATTATGGTATTCTAGCATGACCATAGGATATAAGTATGGTAATCTAGCCCTGTCACAAGATATAAGTGTGGTACTCCAGCCTAACTATAGGATATAAATGTGATAGTCCAATCCAACTATAGGATATAAATGTGGTCATAGTTAAAGGCTAATAAGTTGAGTAAAATTTATTTTGAATCAGATTTCTGAATATAATTGGAGTCAAAATCTGATATATGATTATATTTTTAAATATTTGAAAGATACTGACATTACTAAATTTATATTTTGGAAATGAATTTGATTATATTTGTGCATTGATTAATGAAAAATTATATTTTGATATTTGAAACTCATATTATCACATGAATTAACTAGTCAAAGTAATCATTGCTTACTGGATTATCTAGCTCATTATTCTATATTCTATCATTTTTATAGATTTAAAGATCTAGTTTGACTTAGAGATTTGAAATGGGAGAGCAAACTAGAGGTAGACTTTGATATTTTTATTTTAGATAAAAATTTATTGAGATTTGATGCAAGACTATGAAATTTTATTTTATAAGATATTTTATTTAATTATTTAAATTAAAGTTGAATATTAATTATTTGAATATTTTTTCTTCATTACTTTATGATGTTGGGATGAGATGCCTTATATGCTTGTAGGGAGAGTTCTTTATGAGTATGTGGTAGTTGCCATAACCCCTAACTTATGAACTTGGATCATGGATGTGATAATTTATATCATATTAGAGTATAAGTGGATAAATTATGATGCATAGAATTAGACATGTGAGTATAAGTGGGTAGATATTAGAGACATTGGGATGATAACCTATATTGATTGTGACAACTTAAGAAACTTAAATTGATATAAGTATATTAATGGATTTGGATCAAAGTACATAATGAAAGCATAATAGCTTGAATAATTTTAAACTAATCAAAAGAAAATTTGGTTTAAAAGATATTATGATGATAGATTCAATTTTGAAATTAGAGGATGACTATGACTTGATGTAAAAGTAACCTTAAATTTTGGAGACTTCAACAATGAAAATGATGAAATTTCATTTTAGGAGGGGATAATGTGATATCCCAAATCTAGTTAAATAGCCGTATGAATATTAAAGTAATAGAAAAATAAAAAAAATAAGAGAGAAGACTCCTCTGGGAGTCTTCTCTTCTCTTTTGTTGAATTCCCCCACCCACGCCCACCTGATTGACTCCCGATCGGAGTCAGAAACCACCACCAGGGTGGGAGTCTTCTCTTTCCTTGAATTCCCCTACCCAGCCCCCCCCCTCGATTGACTCCTGATCGGAGTTGGAAACCACCACCAGGGAGGGGTTAAACTCCTCCCCTATGGCCCTATTTAAAGGGAAGAGGTCTTCCCTATTCTTCCTATCAAAATCGAGACCCAAATTAGAGGAATGTCATCGGAGATATTTCAACATTTTGGTTTCCATGATTACCACGACTAGAGCACTGCTAAAATAAGGTAAGAATCCTCCAATCTTGAGTTAGTGTAGTTTGCCATCTTTTCCTAGTCCACAAAGCTCAATATTCTAACCAGCAATTGTAGGGTTACGGTGGCATAGCAGAAGATCAAATTTTAAAAATTCTTAATGAAACCCAAATTCATCGAAACCCTACACCCAATATCCCCTTGTTGACATCAATCAAAGCTGAATATAAAAGGTAGATTAAGGAAGCATATATTTTAAATCTAATTTAGTGATATGGTAGACTTTTAAAAGGTAGATTTTAAATTGGAGTTGATTAGATCAAATTTGAAGCCCGATGTAAAGGCATCCTTAAGTAGATATGGTAGAGTATCATGTCGCCAAACAGATACTTCGATTTCTAGATTCGACATGGGAATTTGATCTCACATACATATGCCATACAAGGATCTAACTTTGAGAAGTGGCTTGAAGTCATTAAATCTGAAATGAAGTCCATAAAGATCGATGATGTATGGATATTTGTTGATTCACCTGAAGGGAAAAGATCCATAGGGTGTAAGTAGATTTTAGATGGATAAGAGACATAGATGGAAAGTAGAGACCTATTAATTCTATCTGGTTGTCAAGAGATTTCATCAAAGTTAGAGTATTGACTATGATGAGATATTTTTTCTTTTGGCAATCCTCAAGTCCATTCAGATTGAATCAAGCTTCTCAGAGTTGGAACATATATTTTGAATGTATAGCTTCATTGAGAACAAAGTAGAATCCTGTATGTACAAATGGGCTAATAATTCTGTAATAGTACTCTTTGTGTTGTTTGAGATGAAATTCTCTTAATCGAAAATGACATCCCTACATTATAGAGAATAAAAGCTTGGTTGTCATCTCTATTCTTCATAGAGATTTAGAAGGTTATGAGAACCATCCTTAAGTATTTGTGAAATACTAAGGATAAGTAGTCATTTATGAAGAATCTAACTTAAAACTTATGGAATATAGATTTCAGTTTCTAGTCAGATCGACATGACAAAGTTGTGTCAGGTTATATTTTTTTTCTAAAAAAAGAAGAGCGACATGCTGGAAAGGTTCCATACAGTATTCAGTAGTCAGTTTTATTTGGGATATGATGTTCTTTATGGTATTTGATGCTGGTAAGAATTATTTGGTTATGGAAGTTTATTAGCGAGCTTGGAGTGACATCCTTTGTTGATGGTCCAGTCCTTCTGTATTGATAGCAGTACTGGAGCTATAGCTTAAACTGAAGAATCAATGTTTTATTTGTGAACCAAACACTTTCTGCATCGCAATCACGTTGTCTGAAAAGATTGAGGTAAAATCGACCTTAGGAAGATCGACTGAAAGGAGAACTTGGCCGATCCATTGACTAGAGCAATCGGATCTAAGGAGTTCGATGATCACAAATGGAAGATGGATATTGATACTGATCTAATTACTTTAATCTAAGTGGGAGTTATTAAAAATATATCCTAAAGCCAATCATCTAGGTTGTAGATGATTGTACTCCATACATGTATATGAATTATAAAATGATAAATACTATCTGACAGATTCATCATAAGGAATACATCTTTCTAAAAGAACTCATATGTTATGATGAAATTCTTAGAGCTACTTTCAAAATGATAAAAGAGAATTTATCATGTAGTTCTTAAATTTTACTCACAATTAAATGATATAATTATTACAAGGAGATAATTATATCGAGTGTAGGTCATTGTGTGCCATATTAATTTATTATTTTCTTAACCAAGGTATGTGGTAACACGAGTATGGCATATGGATGAAATATAGGAGTACATTTCACTGAGCATGACCAACTCAGGAGCACTCTGCTGTCAAGGATTACTTTGATGGGATATGGATATAAGTGTCCTTCTGACCTAAGACTGCCTCGGTGACTTGTAAGCAATTCACTGTGCTTTGGTATCGGACTGCCCAAATTTCTAATTTGATGATGGAATATTTTGAGTATAGTCAAGTATTTGTAAAGTCTGAGTG
>KE508712.1:50834-61035 GCA_000441515.1 Elaeis oleifera | reverse complement strand
TGAAATAAATGTAGGATATTTTTTTTGAAATATTTCACCCCAGATCTCATTAGATCTGAAAGATCTTACGGCAGAAAAAGCTAGTTTTTCCTTCATAAAGTTGTCATGGGCTCACATACATTTGAATGTACTAAGGCCAATAACTCATTTGCCCTTTCTCCATGTCTAGAGAATGTAGTCTTGGTTATTTTTTCCATGAGATAAGATTCACAAGTTCTAAATGATTTAAAATCATATGGTTCAAAAAAATTTCTTTATAGAACTTGCTTATCCTTGACTTACCAATATGATCAAGAAGGCAATGCCAGAGAAATGACATATTTATATCTTCTCTCTTTCTTTTTATATTTTCATGAATATAAAAATATTTTTGTTAAGTAATAGAATTAGAAGACCATTGTCAAAATATCCATTACCAAAGAATTCATTTGCATGAAATATAGAGCAACCACTACCCATAAATTTATTTCATATCCATATTGTATTAAAAGAGGTACAAATATGATATTTCTCAAAATCTTTGGCATTTAATAATATTTTCTAATTCTAGAGTTTTTTCTGATGGTAGCTCCAGTAGGTAAGTTCCCACAGCTTCAGCAGAGATTGATTCTCCACTAGCACCGAAAAGCTTGAACTCATTTTCTTCAGCCCTTTGATTCTCTGTAACTCCTGCAACGAATTACAAATATGAGAACCAAATGCGGTATCCAATACCCATGAATTACTTGCTGAAGAACTTAATGAAAATATAGTATGTATCATATACATACCTTTGTGTGCCACACTTGCATTTTCTTTCATCTTTGCATGAAAACTCTTATAATTTCTTTTCCAATGTCCCATCTTGCCACAGTGATAACATGTCATATCTGTAGGGACATGCTTTGCCTTCTTCTTCTTAAAGGTATTTTTTAGGATTCAATTTCTTCCTTTCTTTGAATCCTTCCTGCCATATTATTTTGTCCACCATAAGAAGTGGACCTTTCTCTCCTTTTATATGATTTTTAGCTATTTTCAACATATTTAATAGCTCTGGCAGGGAAATATCTAGTTTGTTCATGTGGTAATTCACCACAAATTGGGAGAAGGATTCTGGGAGAGACTGGAGGATTAGATCTTGACTGAGTTCTGCATCCATGGTGAATCCTAATTGACCTAATCTGGTAATCAAGTCAATCGTCTTCATCACATGATTTGAACTGGAGTTCCCTCAGTCATCCGAGCCTGAAACAACTGCTTAGATAATTCATATCTAGTAGTTCGGCTCTGTTCTTCATATAGCTCTTTTAAATTGAGTAGCATGGAAGAAGCATCCATATCCTCATGTTGCCTCGATAATTCATTACTCATAGAGGCCAACATTATATATTTAACAACCATGCTATCATTTTGCCACATCTTATATGTGGCATTTCCCTCCTCTGAAGCATCTTCACTGACTGGATCGAGGTTAGGTGTGTCCAGAATGTAAGACAACTTTTCTTGCATAAGCACTATATGCAAGTTTCTCAGCCAGTCCACATAATTGGGACCAGTCAGCTTATTTGCATCAAGGATGCAACATAGTGAGAGTGAAGTAGCCATAATGCAGAGTTTTAATCTACAAAAATTAAAATAATCATATAAGCAGACAATTCATGGTGACATGTATAACTAGATGAGATCTTTTTATTCTAGTTATTGCTCTCACTATTTTATCATATACCATAGCCCTCTCTATGATAGATGAGAAATCCTAAATTGGTCTCTTAGTGGAGTTGAGATCCTTATTCCTCAAAGAAGTCTTATGGATAGCACAACAAACTTTCGTGAGATCAAAGATAGAAAAATCTTTTCAATTATATTTCAACATAAACTGCCTCTAAAATATTTATAGTCTTATGAATTGCACAACAAATCATAATATTTAGTTAAATCAAATCTTTCATTTCTATACAGCCATATTTGAAATTAATATTGCTCTTGTGGATAGCACAACAAAGCAATAATAATTCAAATATGTTATAAGCATTCATAATGCACCAAGATTTTATTATATTAGTCCCATAGTAAGTCTTGTGGATAGCACAATAAACTTACTATGATTCTTAAATAATAATCATCTTAGCATGAAGGAAGGCTTTAGTAGTGTAATAAACACTGAGTAGACCAAATTCAAAATTTAGACTAATCCAATTGGCCAGGAAGTAGGTGGGAGTCTCCCTGTTGCTTTTCTTAGACACTAATAAATTGGTCAGGTCAGTCAACGAAACCAATTAAAGAACCACCTTTAACACTTGCCTAGACACCAATTGATTAATAGACTCAAGAATTGGTTAGCCACTGGTTCTGATCACTACGACTTAATATAATTTTTATGAGGGCTTTAGTGGTCACAAGCACATCCTTTAAAATTAACTGCATGATTATGATCTAACAAATATATATTAAATAAATCATAACAAAGTTATTTACATAATATAACACATCCAGTATATCATATGCATGCAACTCGCATATATATATAATTCTATATATAGATATGCTCATATGATTGAACCAATCAAAGTTGGCTCTGATACCACTGTTAGGTTATGATAGCACAGTGAAAGTATGAATTTCATAACTTTGCATAATGAAATCATAATTATCAAATCCTAAGTCAAGACCTCCTTGGTGATTAACAATCATATATCTAAACATGCATGACACTACAGAAGATATAGAAGAATACCTGTATTGCTAAATTCAAAAAAAAAATTTCAACAGAGCTTCCACTAGGCACCCAAGTATTCACCCTCTAATGGTGATCTACATAGAGACTGGATCAAGACACAAGCTCCTTCAAGACTTTTCTTCACTAATTTGGGCAGCACAACACTCCTCTTGAGTTTTCTTGAACACCCTCCTCCCTTGGCTTATCTTTCTCTACCTTTCTTATCTCTTTGTCTTTCTTTACTATCTTCCTAAGCCTTTGTCCTAAATCAGACTTGTCCTTACTATATTTGGACTTGTCCTAACAAGGGAAGGAAGAAAGAAATTGGACAAACTAGAGATGAATGTAAGAAAGAAGAGATAGACTTCTGAATGTCAAAACACCGAAGACTCCATGCTATTTATAATTAGCGTGGAGACGCCTATCAATGGGTGTTATCCAATCCACATGCCCTAAATCAAATTTCAGAGGTCTTTCCACATCCTAAATAGAGAAAAAGTCATATCTGATAAGAGTCCTTCTGCAAGTGAAACTCTCTTATCAGATACGATGTTTTATTCTTCTCCCGCACGTACTCAATAAAAGATATGATAAGTATCTTTTCATTAATCAGATTATTTTCAGATTTTGACACATGGAAACTCTTTTCTCAAATGTATAAAAACCAGAAGATTATCTGATATAAGTGGCACCTAAGAGACTTAAAGCAGAAGGAGTCTATGCTGTCTTTATCGGTATTTTCGAAGAGTCGCGTAGCAATAATTTGTAGCACCCTCCTTCTCCACCACAAATTAGCACCTCATTCCATCCAAGGGATTATATTGGAGGCACCATTTAGCTCTTTAGGTCATGGAAAACTCAAAATAAGGTGGCATGGGTGTTTGGTTAAGAGTCCATAACCACATGGACTCTTTAGTCCATATCTATCTATAACACCAAGTCAAAGCTAATCCAATCCAATTAGGCCAAACCAAATAAGAGAAATTCAATTAGGTTCCAATATTTGGCTAACCTAAATTAGACCCAAATAAATCATGAGCTTAATTAACTCAATTCTATTCAAATTAGAACCAAAATCGAAATCGATTTGATTCTAGGAGCTAGTGTTTGCAACATGTGCTAGCATGTTAACTCTGCAAACTTAGTCTAATCCAATTAAATCTTTGATTAGTCTCTTTTGTGTATGATCCATTAGATTTCTCATCTAGCTAGCAGTAGGTCCAGATGCAAGTGGACCAAATTTGATTAGAACCCTTCTAATCAATTTAGGTTTGAAACAAGCTAACCTGAATTCAGTAATTAGAACCCTGTCTAATTTGTGATCAAATTAAACCTTTAATTTGATCAAACTCACAATTCAAGATTGACATCTAGCAATATATCATGACTACCTAGAAAATATAAAATTTGATGAAAAAACCAACTATATCCTTTAGTGGTAAGTTACCATGCAATCCAGTCCTTTGATCATCCTGCATCCTGAATATGTTTATGAGTATGGAATCATGTCAAACTCAACATATATTCTTATTGATTCTTTATCAATCAATGATAACTCTAATGAAGTATTAGAATTCCTATCTAACTTTCATTTGCTTTGGCCAAAATTTTTCTGAGTTTATCAAGAGAAAAGAATACGTAGGATGTCATCTCTTCTCACTAAGAGTGATCAATTTCTTGTTGACCTACTCATAACCTCCATACATACTCCACCATATTCAGAATATCCCATACATAATTTAATATTATGTTTGAGTGTGAATCAAAATATGGATTCATATGTATAAGATTTCATGGTGGTCTCAGGTCGAAGGACTATTTGCACAACTTTCACTTAGAGAATTATCTTTGACATATAAGTAAGATTCTATAAAATATTCTCTGATCACAGGTCAATTTAGTGAACTCATTCCTTAATGAGCACCCACACTCTTGTATTAGTGTCCCCACACAAGTAGCTTATGAGATCTGCTACTTTCTCTATCGAGCATACAAAGGATGTGTCAGTTTTTTCGAATATTAATCCCCGACTCAATATTCTTATGATCAAAAATATTTAAGATTAAGATTTTAAGATTTTAGATCTCACAGTCATGACCCATTCATATCCTCTAAAACTATTATCCTAATCTATGGGGTTCATCATAATCCTTAATATAAAAATATGCAACTGAAATGATGAATCAAAAATACCTCATATTTATTTATATCAATAACAAATATCTTTACATGAATTGAAAGAATATATGAATAAGTCCCATCACATAACCCTTGTGATTGGCTTGTAGGATACTTATTCTTTCAGTTCGGTATGCCCATAAGATCGGATATAGCTCTTCCATCTAGAGGTCTTTAGCTTCATTCAGTCTGGTCTTGAGTCCATACAGAATTATTTTATTTGTTATCTCCACCTCTCTATTAGATTGTGGATGGCCGACTAATGTAAGTTTATACGTAATGTGAAATTTTGCATAGAATTCTTTGAAGTTCTGATTGTCGAATTGCCGATCATTGTCAGTGATGATGATGTGTGGTAGATTGAATCTACATATAATTGATTTCTGAATGAAATCTTTTATTTTACTCTCAGTGATTTATGTCAGAGGTTCAGCTTCCATCCACTTGGTGAAGTAATCGATGGCTACCACTATGAACTTTCTCTGATCAGATGTCAGAGGGAAAGGATCAAGTACATCGATTCTCTATTATGCGAAGGGTCATGGTGCAATAATTGATGTCAACTGACTGACCGGTTGGTATTGTATATTTACATATTTCTGATATGGTTCACACCTTCGGACAAGTTCAGCTGCATCTTTCTTCATAGTGAGCCCATAATATTCTTGTCGTAGGACTTTATAAGCTAAAGATTTGCCCTCCAAGTAATTTTCACAAATCCCTTCGTGAACTTCTCTAAGTGCATAGTCGGCATTTATTGATCTCAAACACTTCAATAAGGAAAGAGAGAATGACTTCTTGTATAGTTGACCATTCATCAAAATGTATTGCGAGACCATCCATTTGAGTCGTTTGGCTTCTGAGGGATCCATAGGTAGAATTCCATCAGTCAAGTACTAGATAATCGGATCCATCCAGCTTGGTTCATCAATGATTTGTAGCACTTCTTTGACTTATCAATACTCGACTGTTCAAGGCATTCGACGAATGTCCGATCCAGCAAGTTGAAAGAAGTGGTTGCGAGTCGCAAAAGTACGTCGGCTCGAGCATTTTCTATCTTTAGGATGTGAAAGATCTTAGAATATTTTAGAGTTAACATAAGATCCTTCACCTTCTGAAGATACTTCATCATAATGAGATCTCGGGCTTCAAATTCATCTTTGACCTGTCCAGCAATCAATTGTGAGTCGATGAAGACCTTCAAGCTGTCAATATCAAGCTCCTTGATAATTTTTAAGCCAACTAAGAGTACTTCATATTCAGCTTGATTATTTGAAGCTTTAAAGTTGAATTGAAGGGCATATTCAGTAACAATCCCTTCAAAATTGATGAGGATGAGACCGATTCTGCTATCCTGTGCATTAGATGCTCTATCAATATGTAGCACCCATACCGATATTAAGTCAGGTTCTGGAGTCATGGCTTGCTTTATTTTGTCGTTACCTTCATCCTCAGGATTATTATCAGGTATTGTACACTCGACGATGAAGTTGGCCAAAATTTGTGCCTTCATTGATGGACGTGGGTGATACTGTATATCAAATTCATCAAGCTTTATTGCTCACTTTACCATTCGATCCGATGTAGCAGATCGGTGTAAGATTGCCTTCAACGGCTGATTTGTCAAGACGATAATAAAGTGTGCTTGAAAGTATGGACGAAGTCGTTGTGATGATATGATTAAAGCGTAGATCATTTTCTTCACTCTTGAATATCTTACTTCAGTATTGTGAAGAACCTTGTTAGTGTACTAAATTGATCATTGAATTAGATTTTTATCCTCTTGGACAAGCACCGAACTAACTGCCTCCGTCGATGTCGCCAAGTAGAGATACAAAGTTTCTCCAATCTTTGATTTTGTAAGCAGTGGTGGAGATGTTAAATATCTTTTAGGTCTTTGAAAGATTATCGACACTCATCTGACGATATGAAATCGTTTGATTGTCTCAAGATCTTGAAGAAAGGCAAGCATTATTCTGTCGATCTTGATATGAATCGACTGAGTATCGCGATCCTTCCATTGAGTTGCTGTATCACTTTCATGGAGCTTGGATGCTTCATATTGATGATAGCCTTTATTTTCTCGGGATTGTTCTCGATTCCTTGCTGTGACATGAGAAATTCAAGAAACTTTCTAGAAGTTACTCTGAATGCATACTTTGTCAGATTTAGCTTCATCTGATATCGTCGAAGTATGCTGAAGGCTTCTTCCAGATTTTGGACATGATCAATAGTTTAAGGGCTTTTCACCAACATGTCGTCCACTTAAATTTTTATATTTTGCTCGATCTATGCTTTGAAGATTTTGTTGACTAGCCGTTGGTAAGTTGCATCAGTATTTTTAAATCGAAAGGCATTACTTATAACAATAGATGCCTTTGTCGGTTACGAAGGCTGCATGCTCCTCGTCTTCGGGTGCCATCTGAATTTGATTGTAGCTTGCAAAGGTATCCATGAAGCTTAAGAGTCGGTGCTCTGAAGTTGCATCAACTAGTTGATCAATCTTTAACAAAGAGAAACTGTCCTTCGGACAAGCTTCATTTATATTTGTGTAGTCAATGCAGATTCTTCATTTTTTATTGGCCTTTCTCACCATCACTATATTGGTGAGCCAATCGAGATAAGTAGCTTCTCTGATGAAGTCAACTGCGAGGAATTTGTCGACTTCTTCGTCAATGACCTTCTGCCTTCAGGAGCAAAAATTTTTCTTTTGTCTCACCAACTTAATCTTTGGATCGATATTTAGCCAATGAGTTATTATCTCCGGAGGAATACCTGACATGTCAGTAACTGATCAAGCAAAAATATCGACATTCACTCTGAGTAGATTTATTAGCTGCTGCCGCTCTGGATCAGGCAGCTGTGATCCAATTTGGACCATTTTCTCAAGATCTTCTTCTTTTAGTGGGATGGAAACCAGTTGTTCGACTAGTTCATCCCTCTCTTCATTTTCTCTTTGGTCTAATTTATCGATGGACAAAGAATCTTCAGGTTGATTATTTTATGTGAAACTAGAAAGTAGCATTGGGCAAGTTGTTGATCTCCATGCATCTCTCTGACTCTATTTCTTGTTGAAAATCAAACTAGCAGATGATAAGTTGAGACTACTGCTCTCAGGGTATTAAGTCCAGATCATCCAACTATAGCATTATAAGTCGAGGGAACTCGGACAACCATAAATGTCACGAGAATAGTACTCTATTGTGGTTCAATTTCTGCGGTTAATGGGAGAGTAATTTCTCCTTCCACAATAACCGCATCTCTAGTGAAACCGTCTAATGATGTCGAGACTCTCCTGAGTTGATCAGTCGGTAGTCGCATTCGGAAGAAAGTCGAGTAAACAAAACATATGTCAAGCTTTCATTATCCACTAAAATTCTTTTACATCATAATTTACTATCGTTGTCGAAACAACGACAGCATCATTATGGAGAGTTTGTATTTCCTAAACATCATCTTTCGAAAACTAATTATATTATCGAGTCATCGTTTCTTCGCCGACTCTTCTTCGAAAGTTGCTCTCTAATTTTTCTGTCACTCGGAGATCATGTTGATTACTCCTACCGTTGGTCGATTGTTGAGTGTCTCAGCTTGCGGCTGAGGTTGTTGGTCAGTGGAAGGTTGAGTCGGACGATCACGTCAGAATTTTTCGAGTTAGCCTCATCAAATCAGAGTTTCTATCTCATCCTTGAGTTGGATATACTATTCGGTATCGTGATCGTGATACTATGTACATGAGAAGGGGTCTAAGGGGATCAAGATTTAACTTGGCCACACTTGAGGTCAGAGAAGGGCCCGATTTAACTTGGCCATAGATCTCGATTTAACTTCCCTTCCTGATACTATGTACACGAGAAGGCAAGGGAGAACGTCATGAATGATGAGTGGCATGATGGGAGTGCTGAGAATGTGGTTGTTCATCTCGATGGGAGTGTCGAGACGGTCGTCGCTCCAGAGATGAGGAGGGTGAACGTTGTGGAGGATGGTGGCTGTGCCTGGATGGCACTAATTGAGCCACCGGCTGCTCTATCGGTGACTACTGCTATTGAGTTTGTTGCTGTTGGAAGCTTGGACCATCTCTGTCAAAATCTTCATTTGCTACATGAGTGCAGCAATATATGCATCTGTGGTAACCACAGGATGTGAAGAACTGGATTCTGCCATTGGAGGTGGAGGAGGAACATCTTTTCGATGGAAAGACTACCTCACCGATCTAGTCGGGTGTCGAGCTCTAATTTTTGACATGATTGATTGTAGTCTTCCCCTACCTAGTGCACCAATCTGTTGTGGCCAATCCCCTGTTGCACCTATCATCGGTGAAGAGCACCTGCAAGATGAAGTCCTTACAGATCGAAATTGTGTCCGACGGAGACCACTACAACAAAACAGAGTATTAGCGATGAAAAACTTTCATCGCTAATAACAGATTTTCATCGCTAACAGATATTAGAGACAAAAGTTTCATCGTTAATTTTTTGTCGCCAATAATCCCGTCGTTGATAATATTTTATGATGAAAAAAAAATTTTATCACTAATAAAAGATATTTACGATGAATATTTTTATCATTAAAATAAAGATAAAAAAATTAATCATAAAAAAGATATTTGTGATGAATTATACCATCGTTAATAAATAAAAATTAATAGTGATGAAAATATTTTCATCGCTATTAATTCTAAAATTTTAGCGACTAAAAGTTTACATCGTAAAAATATTTTTTACAATAAAAAAGTTTCATCACTACTAATTTAATAAAAAATTTTAGAAATAAAATTGAATAATATTAGCGATGAAAATTATATCATAAATAATTCAATTTGCAATGAATATTTACGTCACTAATAATTATTTACAATAAAAAGTTTTCTATCACTGTTAATTATATATTTATTAAAAAATTAAATTATATTAGAAAATATTTTTTATGATGAATCTTTCATCGTGAAAAATTTAATCACTAATAATTTAGTCATTTTTTAAAAAAATTTGTGAATATATATTTTAATTTATATGTATAATATATTTATAAATTAAAAATTAAATAAAAATTTATATAATAACCCAATCTCCATGAGCCACCTCACTTCCATTGCGCCCATTTGAATTCATAAGAAGAAACTTCTCATGAATTTTTTCTCACGCCAAGCCCTCTCCACGCCCCACTTTAATGTGCCAAATGAATGGATAAGGATGATTGGTTGGCCATTCAAATTCAAAATAAAATTTGAATTTGAATGGGCAATCAATCTTTACGCCTTATCCCTTTTTTAACGCCCCATTTATTACATGAAAAATATTTCTCATGAAATCACTCCATGCACAATTT
>KE508711.1:27107-37525 GCA_000441515.1 Elaeis oleifera | reverse complement strand
TAAGATCATCATATCTAAGATAAGATTCAAATACAAAGTTAAATAGAAAAAATAAATTAAGAACATACTTTAGCATGGATCAATCTTCACCACGAACTGATGATCATGGATATCTTCTGAAGGTCTCTTGTAGCCACTCAAGCATCCGATCTCTACGGATATCTATACGAGACTCTGATCTGATCAGAAGCCTTTTGATCTTACCAGGATGCTAGCTTCTTGTAGAGATCGCATCTTGATGATTGAAATCTTCTTTCTCTGAAGATATTTTAGAGAAGAAGAAGAGGTAGGAGAATCTTGATCTCTACGCTAGAGATCATGTGAAGAACTCTTTCTTCTCTTTTTTCTAAATCCATGCACAAATCTTTATAATAGAGATATAAAATTTATCCAACTTTTAAACAAAGAAAAAGGAGACATCCATATCCAAACATGGACAAAAGATGGAGAAGAGGATGTCCTAACAACCAACTCTTGGTTGCGTAAGAAAGAAGAGATATGTTTGCGAACTTACCTCATGCCTTCACCCATCATGCCACGCCCTCTCCTTGATTTTTTCTCCATGCAAATCCTCTGGTTTTTGGCATCCATAAATTGATCCTTATCTCATCTTACACTTCCCAAAGGGTGGTGTTTAAATAGGCCCATAGGGAATTCTAATTTGAATAGGAGATGAGAGTCCAAACAACTTAGGACTCTACCTTATTTTGTGCCGCCCACTCTTATCCATATTTGCCCAGAATTTACATAGAAGAAAGGGAGTTTAAAGCTCCTTCTTACATGCCAAAAGGGAGAGGGTGTGGACCTCTTACACACACAAAAGAAAGGGAGAGAATGGCATCAAATCTGGTTGTGGCGTGGGCTTTGTTTGGCACATGAAAGGAAGAAGTTTAATCCCATGGGACTCTTAGATTAGGTGGCTGTTTTAAATCAAATAAAAACTTCAATCAATCCTAATCATATTAGGATCAAATTAGACTCATATAGATAAAAAATCAAATCTGATTTGGAGCCCAAACTATTTAGATTAGATGTCACCTAATTGGAGAAGGAGTCCTAGTCCTTTTGGACTCTTGCTTGGTGCTTGAGTCAAACTCAATTTAATCCTAATCTAATTAGAATTTGATGCATCTATGAAATAAAATTCTTAGTCCAAATAAGAACTCATACATCCTAGTCTAATTAAGAATTGAGTCAAATCCAAATCTTAATTCAAATAGGAATCATCCTCCTATGTAATTAGGTTATCTTATAACCTAATCAGATTTGATCAATTAAATCCATGTCAAGTCAAATTAAATCTAATTTAATTAGACTTGATGCAAGTCCCGTAGCTCAATTAAATTGAACCACTTAGCAATCTAATTGTTAATTAATCCTCCTTTAACACAGTAACTCTTTAGCGAATTACATAATGTAACATTGCATTGGATCAATCATCAATCAAATTGATAATCAAATCCTGTTATGATTCATAATCGTAATTCAACCATCTGATCAGTCAAAAGTCTCTTTTGTGTATGACTCCATAGGTTCTATTCTGTCTGGTAATGAGATATATTGTGATCTCTATCACAATATCATTGAAACTCTTCTCAATATATTGGAATAGTTCTAACTCTGCCCATCAAGAATCATCGATCATAAAGATAATGCTTGTGGGTCTCACAATCCATCAGTGACATCTCACAGTATGTAGTGGTGACCTAGCAGATAAAAGGTGATAAACCTCTAGGTGCAGTTAACGCATGATACAGTCCCTCTATCGTGAGTCCCGACCAAATGACAGGTCATGGATGAATCGTCAAATCTCATCATCGGTCATATGATAGATTCAATTAGCTCGAGTCCATATGTGATTTTATGAAAATTTTTTTCATTAATCACACTGCTATGTTCATAGACTTAAGGACTCAACCTCTTAAATCCCATAGGACTACACTCTTCTGCTAGAATCGATAGATCTCTTCTTGATGCACACCCCACTCCTACAGTGGACCAACTGTCGCCAACATCCACTACAGGGGCTCATTGAGATCCATATTGATGTGTCAGTCAAACTCCAGCAGCCTCAGTGCGAGCAGTAGTGCCATCTCAAGTCAAAAGACTAGTCATATAATTGCAGCATCGAAAAATCACTAACAAGTGAGTAGACATTCATGTGACTTCTCGTGTTGGTCACGCTCAGTGCTAGTTATTCTCTAACAACCACCTACACTCTCACTCCAGTGTCACTACACTGCAGACTCGAGACCCATCTGTCTGAAAGAAGCGATCCGTGTACTGATCAATTCAGATCAATCACCAACTTTGACCAAGAGCAATTTAAGAATCAACCATCAATGAACATGTCTCAAATTTTAATTTTTGAGAATATGTGTCATCATCTTGTTAATCTCTTGAATGATTCATTGACACATAAAACATAAATGGTAAGACAAATACCCAATAAGTACAAAACTATTTCTCAGAGATATGATATGTGTCAGCCAAGATTGATTTCTAGGACATACATCCAACATCTTTTATACAGCTTGATACAATTTGATACAACTTGATACAGCTATGATACATTATATTCCAATAGGAATAATCACCATTTATTAAGCTTGATTCGATCATAACATATAACTTTATTTATTTCAACTTATAATATTCAGATTATAAGTCATCTATTTATAATTATAAAAATTCTACGCAATATGCAATATATGATGAGAGTAAATGCAGTTGTGATCTTTGTATTATTTCAAATAGATGAGATAAATTTTATTTAGTTTTGATTAAATGTTACAAATGTAAATGTTACTTACCTCATAGATTCTAACAACCAGCAATCTAAGTGCACCCCTGAGATTCCTCACAACCTAAATTCAACATCACATACATGTATCAAATCAATGGTGCAACAACATTCTCAAATTTAATTTCTAAAATTCTTAGGAGTCCTAACATCCTTCCTCAAATGTTTAAAATTCTAAACCCTATTTATATCTTAACTATTACTATAATAAGAAACTATTAACCTTGTCCGACTTCTTAATACCAACAGAATAATGGCACAGCTCAAGAAATTTAAGAGGAATGGTGAGGATATTACAGAGGAAGAGAGAGAGAAAAAAAGAGAGAGTGAATGAGAAAGAGATTCCCCTTCCCTTTCTTCCCTTTTTTCCCCTTTCTTTCTTTCTTTTTTTCTAATTCTTTTCTTTCTTATCTTTTCATTTCCTAACCCACTCACATACACACACCCCCATGCGGAGAGAGGGAGGAAGAGAGAGAATCTCTCCTCTCTATCTCTTGTTCTTTCCTTCTTCTTTTTTCCTTTGACCCACTCACACACCCTAGTGCACAACAATGCACATAGGAAGGAGGAGAAGAGACAGGGTCTCTCCTCTCATCTTCTTCTCCTTCTTTCTTTCTTTCTTATTCTTCTTCTTCTTCTTCTTTTCCCTTGCTGACAAGAGAGGAGAACCTGGCACAAGAGAGGGAGAGAAGGAGAAAAGAAGAAAAGAAGAAGAATAGGAGGAGGGAGCATGGGAGAGAGAGATTGTGAGCAAGAGAAGATCTAGGGGAGAAGAGTGAGCCGACGGTGATAGATCGAGGGTGTCCGAGAGGTTGAGATGATGGAACAAAGAGTGGGGGGAGAGAGAGAGGTGCAGTGGGGATGGTTCAGGAAGGCTCGAGAGAATAGGGTTTAAACCCCCTCTATTTACTATTTTTTTAAAAAAAATCAATAGGGCACTGCCTAAGAGGCGGGCCCTGTTGGGGCCTGGGTTTGGCCCAGATTATTACATTCTTCCCTTCCTTAATTAAATTTCATCTTCGAAATTAATATACCTAGGCTCTCGACTAGATATAAATACTTTTGCTTTACTTTTTTTCTAATTCCCAAGTGGCCTCTAGCACTGAATGATTGCTCTACTGCACTTTAACATATGGAATAGCATGTTTTCACAATACTTGATCCTTTTGATCCACTATTTGCATAGGATACTCTTCATAGCTTAAATTTTCTCTGAGCTGTAACGGTTTATATTCTATAACATGATTGGGATCTACAATGTATTTTCTCAACATAAAAATATGGAAGACATTATGTACTCTAGCAAATATAAGGGGCGAAGCAAGTCTGTAAGCAACTACACCAACTTTCTCCAAGACTTCAAATGGACCAACATATCTAGGGCTCAACTTCTTTCAAATTTCAAATCTTACAATTCCTTTGGTAGGTGATATCTTTAGAATTACATGATCACCAATCTGAAATTTTAATTCTTGCCTCCTAGTATCTGCATAACTCTTATGTCTACTCTAAGTTGTACGGAGACGCTCTCTGATTAAGTGAATCTTTTCTACTGTTTGTTGTACTAGTTCAGGTCCTAATAATTTTTTCTCACCCACATCATCCCAACATATCAGAGATCTATATTATCTTCCATACAATGCCTCATATGGTGCCATTTGTATACTAGATTGATAACTGTTATCATAGGCAAATTCTACAAAAGGTAGATGTTCTTTCCAGGAGCCTTTGAGGTCTACGACATAAGCTCTTAATATGTCCTTTACTATCTGAATGATTCTTCTGATCGTTCTGGGGGTGGAAAGCAATACTAAAATTTAATTTAGTTCCCAAGGCCTTATGCAAACTTTTTCAGAATTAAGATATAAACCTACTGTCTCTATTTGACGTAATAGTCATAGGGATACCATGTAATCTCATAATTTCCTTAATATAAAGCTTAGCTAGTCTTTCAAGAGTGTGCCCAACTCTGTATGCCAAGAATGGGCTAATTTAGTTAATCTATCCACAATTACCCAGATTGCATTATTACTATTAGAAGTTTTTGATAAATTGATCATAAAATTCATAGTGATATGCTCTCATTTTCATTCTTTGGAATTGGTAATGACTGCAATAATCCTCCTAGTCTCTAGTGCTCAGCGTTTACCAACTGGCTTGTCAGATATTAGGCAATAAACTGTGCAACTTCTCTTTTCATATTATTCTGCCAAAAATTTCCTTTCAAATCCCTATACATCTTGGTGCTACCTGGATGTATGGTATAGCTAGTGTTATGAGTCTCTTCTAAGATTTTTCTCTTTAATTCTAAAATATTAGATACAAAGATTCTATTTCTAAGCCTCAAAGATCCATTTTCATGAACTTGAGATTTTAGTTGTATCCCAGAATTCACTTGTTCTCTAATTTTTTGCAACTCTGAATCACTGTCGTGAGCAGCTTTAATTCTTTCAATTAGATTAGGTTGTACTCTGAAATGTGCTATCTATGCCCCATGCTCATGCCTTCATTTTTAATATCAAATTTCATCAGATCCACCAAAATATGCTTCTGAGTAGTAAGCAATATTGCCAAATTACCAACAAATTTTTTGCTCAATGCATCAGCTACTATATTGGCTTTTCTTGGATGATAATTAATAGATAAATCATTGTCCTTCATCAATTCTAGCTGTCTCTTCTGCCTCATGTTCAGTTCCTTCTAAGTAAAGATATAATTCAGACTTTTATGATCAGTGAATATTTCATAATATTCTCCATATAAATAGTATTTCCAAATTTTAAGTATAAAAATTACTGCTGTTAACTCCAAGTCATATGTAGGATAATTTATTCATAACATTTCAGTTGCCTAGAAACATATGCTATAACCTTCCCATGCTACATTAAAACACATCACAAACCTTTCTCTGAAGCATCGCTATATATTACGAAACCTCCACTCCCAGAAGGTATAGTGAGGATAGGGGCTGATATCAATCTTCCTTTCAATTTTTCAAAACTTCTCTCACATGCTTCTAACCATTCAAACTTGACTCCTTTCTAAGTCAAATGGGTTAGAGGTGCCGCAATTTTAGAAAATTTCTTTATAAATCTTCGATAATAACCAGCCAAATTAGAAAACTATGGATTTTAGACACACTAATCGGCCTATTCCAGCTCACAATAGCTTCTATCTTTTTAGGATCTATAGAAATATCTTCCTTAGATATTACATGCCCAAGGAATGCTACTCTATCCAGCCAAAATTCACATTGACTGAATTTAGCAAATAATTTCTTTCTCTTAAGATTTGGAGGATACATCTTAAATGCTCTTCATGTTTTGCTTTATTCTTAGAATAGATCAGAACATCATTAATGAATACTAGTACAAACTGATTCAAGAAAAGGCTTAAATATTCTATTCATCAAGTCCATAAATACAGTTGAGTCATTTGTTAATGCAGATGGCATCACCAAAAATTCATAATGTCTATATCGGATTCAAAAAGCGATTTTTGGCACATCTTCTGCTTTGATCTTTAGTTGAAGATACTCTGATCTGAGATCAATTTTAGAAAACACTTGGTCTTCCTATAGCTGATCAAACAAATTATCAATCCTTGATAAGGAATACTTATTTTAACAGTCATCTTATTCAATTTCTTGTAATCAATACAAAGTTGAAGACTCCCATCCTTCTTTTTCACCAATAGCATTGGAGCTCCCCAAGATGATACACTAGATCTAATACAATCTTTATCTAATAATTCTTGAAGCTATTTTTACCTCCTTCAACTCTATTGGAGCCATATGGTATGAAGTCTTAGAAATTGGCCCTGTACTAAGAACTAGGTTAATGGAGAATTCAATCTTCCTATCTGATGGTAATCCTGATAAATCATCTGGAAACACATCAGAAAACTCATATACAATAAGAATATCTTCCAATTTCTTCTCATCCATTTGTATATCCTTCACATTAGTCAAATATTCTATACAATCCTTCTTTAACATTCGACTAGCTTGTAAAGCTGATACTATCTGTAGAGGGTAGTTTCTATACTTTCCATAAACTAAACTTCGGTTGATCAGGAATATAAAATTTATGATCTTTTATGACAATTCATTGAGGCATAATAGGTAGCTCACCAATCCATTCCTAATATCACATCAAAGTCCCATATATCTAGTATTATCAAATTTGCCACCAACTCCTTACTTCCTTTTTAATAACACAAGACTTGCAGACATAGCTAGCGGCTAACATATCTCTCACTGGGGTTTCAACATATATTACTGTTTCTAAAGGTTCAAACAGTATACTATACTTTATAACAAGTGCAGCAGATATAAAGGAATGAGTGGCATCAGGATCAAACAAAGCATATACATAGGTGTTGAGTACTGAAATAATATCTGTCACCACTGAATTAGAAGCTTGGACATCTTACTGAGTAATGGCATCTTACTGAGTCTAAGGTCATAGACTTTCCACTCTACTCTGCCTAGTAGAAGGGGTACTGCTCGCTAATACTTGAGTTGACTAAAAAACTGAAGGTATCGAAGGCAGTCTGACTCTCAGCTGGCACTGGATAAGTTGCCATCCTGTGATCCTTCTGACCACATCTAAAACAAGCACCACTATTTAAAGAACAATCTCTACTAAGATGATTCCCTCCATACTGAAAATAATGAATGGAACTCGTCTGTGACTGTCTAACCACTTCCTATCGAATTAGTCTCTTTGATTGCTAGGTTGAACTTTGTCTACCCTGTCTCATAGTCAGCCTAAACCTTTTCCTTTGACCCTCTCTTTCTTTCTATTCTTGCTTAATTTTCTTTCTACTATTAATACAGTATTCGCCATGTCTGCATATGTGGTCAACTATAAAAGTGCTACTCCTTTTTGGATTTTTGCTCTTAAACCCATTTAAAATTTATGAACTCTGGTCTCATCATCTTTTACCAATTTGGGTGCAAACATAGCAAGTTTATTAAATTTGGCTTCATATTGTGCCACAGTCATACTTTCTGTCTCAAAGAGATAAATTTTTGCTCTTTTTGAGCTCTAATACTAAGAGAAACATATTTTTCATAAAAATCTTTACAAAATTTATCCCAGGTGAAGAGTTCTACCTCAGAAGCATGCGTAGTCTGTACCATTCTCCACTAATCAGAGGCATCACCTTGGAGCATATAAGAGGCATAGGTTATTTTATCCTCCTCTAAACATTTCATAACAGCAAAAGCTTTCTCCATTTCCTCTAACCAATTTTTATCATTAGTGGTTTAGTATTTTCATGAAAACTGGAGGGCCATCTTCTAAATTCAGCTATATCACCATGCTGCACTGTCTAAGATCCAACACTGAAGGACTGTAATTCCCTTTGTTGCAACATCTGCTATTCTTGTTGCAAAACTGTTCCTACATTTGTTTTTGAATTCATAATTACTACTTTTGAAACCACTTCTGCTGCTTTAATTGTTGATCCCTAAATTGCTGCTGCTATTTTGTATCATTTCTATCATGATCTCCACAATCTGAAGTACAGCAGGCTATTGTGATTGTTCAGTCTGAATATTTTTAGTAGCCACCCAGGCATCCATTTGTTGATCATTATTATCAATTTGCTGGTTTGAAGATTCAGTAGTTTAGGAGTGGTCTACAATGTTGGCAATTTTTTTAACATGGCGAGGTACCATTCCTATTACCTTAAGACAATAATAAATTCAACTATAAGGATATAAATGATCATAATTTAGCGAAAGCATCTACAATAAATAAAATTTATTTCTAGATACTAGATAACTACACCCCACCTACACTCATGTTGGAAACGTAGACGATTTTGTGCATATATTTCAAAATTTTTTGAATAAATTATAGTGAAAATAATAGATTAATCAAATTATTCTAATATACATATGATCTAATCATCAAATCAACCTACTCTAAGATCTATGACATGATTTGTTGCATATAAAATCTGAAAAATACTGAAGATAAAATCAGCATGCATGCATGTGAGCAGTAGATCAGATCTACTTCTAATCTGAGTTCAGAACTCGATACCTTTGCATGGATCGATGATCACCACAGTAGGTAAGACATGGTAGAGAGGATTCTCGTTGGTTGCTCACAGCTGCACATGCATCCGACCTCTACGAAAAGTCCACTCGAAGTCTCAATCTGATCGGTCTTCTCAGGAGTGCTAGCTTGCACGAAGACCTTCTTCTTGGCTGATCTGGATCTTTTATTCAAATCTCTAAAATCTTTCTAGAGGTTGAAGATAGACTTATAGAGGAGATTAAGAGGTAAAAGAAAGATGGAGAGAAAAATAATTTTTCTTATTTTTCTCTCTTCCAATCCCAAAGGTATAAAATCTTAGAAAATAGATTTTGCGCATATCCCAAGAAGAAGGACTCTCCTCTTCTTTTTCATGCCATAAACCCATGCGCAACTCCTTTCAATGTGAAGGCCTCTCTCTCAGGTCTCTTACATGCACAAGAATGAAATAAAACTTCTTTATTTCAATGTGTAAGGAGGTGGGATGAAGAGTCCTAGAGATCATGGACTCTTAATGTGTTGTCGCCCCTACTCAAAAATTTATATCAAAACATACCAAAAAATATGGGACACCCTTCACATATTTGTTTATAGTAAATTAATTCTCCAACTAATCGCTTATAAAAATCTCCTCAAAATGTCACACATATAAGGAGAAAAAATAAGTTGGCATAGAGAGGTTGATTTGGATAAGAACAAACTCTCTTGATAAGGAATATTTGAAATCTAATTTTAAACCTTTCTTTATCAAAACCAAATCAGATTTAGATGTGAGATAGAGAGAGAGAAGAACTCTTCAATGTGAAAAAATCTCATGTAAAAACTATTTATGCGTGGAGATAGATGGCATGCAAAGTGAATTGGTGCAAGGGAGAAGAGTCCAATCCTATATGGACTCTTTATTTTTTTATTTGAATCTAAACCAAATCACATCTGGTTTAGCCCAAATAAAATCTATGAAATTCAATCTAATTAGGTTCATAAATCTTAATCAAATTTTAATCAAATTAGAAATTGATTAAACTAAAGTCTTAATCAAATCAGAGATATTTTCCCTTAGTGATTAGGTCATCTCATAACCTAATCCGATCAAACCTAATTGAATCCAATTCAATTAGATTTTATTTAATCTTCTTTGCTCAATTAAATTGAGCTAATCAGTAATCTAATTATTAATTAATCTTCTATTAATTTACTAACACTTAGTGAATAAATTTATTACAACTTTTGCATAAGGTTAATCATCAATTGAATTGATGATTAAGCCCTTGAACGATTCTCAATCGTTGATCAACTACATAATCAGTCAGAAATTTCTTTTGAGTGTGATCCCATAGGTTCGAACCTAAGCTAGTAGCACAAGAATAACTTTCTGAACCAATTAATGTAACTATCTAGCAATGGTGATCCGATATCCGGATAGGTCGAATGAAAGTGAAGCAACATTCAAAACCTATTAGCGTATAGTTATCGTATAATTCATCCCTTTGACCCTAACACTCAAGAATGATCAAGGATTTAACTTTCAATCCTAGATAAGTCATTCACATTGTATTTTAACTTTT
>KE508709.1:25626-38865 GCA_000441515.1 Elaeis oleifera | reverse complement strand
AAGTAGTGTGAGTCTCTCTCTCTCTCTCTCTCTCTCTCTCTCTCTCTCTCAGTCCATTAACCTGTGATCTTTATCATGTGAAATGGAGAGAAAATTGGGGGCAAGAGACTTTCTACATTCTCAAAAGATTTCTTTTTAAGAGAACATGAGATCTCTATTAAGATCTATTACGCTATGATATTATGGGAAATATAGAGAAAATGGATAACATGGTAACCTCCATGTTACATTTTCTCAGAGACATGAGGTCAATGGGAGAACGTCCTCCTAATTTGTTGAGATAATAAATTTAAAAAATATCGACATCATAATTTTCTAAGCTACTTAATCTTACAAAACATTGAGAAAATAGAGAGATATATTCAATAACTTCGGATAATGAAGCTATAAAGTGCCGAGTTCAAAGATCATAACCACGAACTCAAATTATCGATAAATCTTTATAGTTTACTACACATCACAAATGCTTTAAGCACGTTCCACATATGGCAAGTTCATCTATTGCCATACCTTTCAAGGATGTGAACCTTTTAACTATTCAATTATCCTTCTCCTCTAGAGTGGTGTGAAATAAATACCAATTAAATCAAGCAACAATAGGACAAGAAGAAATTACAAGTGAATAATAAATTTATTTAAAATAATAAAGATAAAAATTATAAGCTTGACTATCCTCTCACAAAGAAGTCTAATGTAGCTCAAGGACATCTCTCTTAATCTCTATATGACATCTTAAAAAATTGTCCCCACACTTTCACGTAACTTTCTCTACCACCTAATAAATCATATACTCTTTTTCCCACTACAAGGCAAAAATGACACAATTTCCTACTAAAAAATGAAAATATTACCATTCTAGTTCTATTAAAAAACAAGCTCAAATATATTCAGTCTCAATCTCGACCTAACCAAAAGGACTAACATTAAAACAAACATCAAATTAATAATCAAAAATATTTAACTGGATGGAATTTGTACCTCCAGCACTCTCCTTCGTTACTAAATTAATGCTAACAATATTGAATTTATTCGATCTGATGACAATATGGAATTTATCGATATGATGACCATATTGAATTTATTGATACAATGAAACACTAAAGTAGCCATTCCATTATAATCACAGTAATGACAACATGCAATGACTTGATGAGCAAACAAATAAGTACCAGAGCTTCTTCATTGGCTTAACAATAACACCTTCATTAGCTTATCCTATTTGAGAATCTAACTAATCAAGTTGTTGTTGCAATCATTGCTCACCAGAAGATATAATTGCTCAGAGATGAAATCTGCCAAGGCAATCTGATATGACTCAAAGATAAGAAGCCAATTCATAAGCAGTGGATTCAAGAAATATAAATACAGACATAGTATTAGATCGGGCCGAACTAGCGAGTGAAGAAGTGGGAGAATATTACTGAATGGAGCACTTGTTTTTGTTGATTCATCAATTATTGAGCCAATATAAAGATTTTTGGGAGCTAAGAAGTCTCTTCATAAGAGTCTTATAGCTTTAGTCTTAGTTGAGAATATATCGACCTCAAAGAATATCAACCAAGAGGCTTTAGGAGTGAAAGAAAGGAACATAATGTTAATGCCTCTATAAGAAAGCCTTCTAAAAAAAATAAAAGTATTCCAAAAAGAAAAGGAGAGGGCCCTCTAAATTCATGAATCAATGAACAAAAGGAACAATGTCAGTCTTCTCAGGTGCTGATTGATAGATTTATAGAAAGTAATAATACAACCAAATCTAGAGCATCCATAGAAAAAACCTCTAATCCCCATTGTTTGATTGTGATTTTTCTATCCTTGGTAGATATATATAGGACAAAATAAGGGGAACCAAGACTATGGGATAATTTTTAACAAGGGCCGTGGCTAATCTAATATGGGCTTTCACCATTAGTTAAGTCAATAGAGTGCAGATAAGTTATGTACAGAACCAAATAAAGAAAAATAACATATTCCTAATGTAATATCAACTTAGTGGATGGTAATAGATTTGTATATAATAGTTGTAACCAATATATTCATTTAGAGGTCGGCCAAAATCATTACTGAGTATGTCAATAGAAGTATATGCATTAAAAGATCTGCCACAAGGCCTCAAATGAAAATAATATCTAGACTCAAAAGGCTCAAGCTGATCATACCGTGATTGACATGAATATGTTTGTGAGATAGGACCAAAATACAAAGTGACAAATAGAATGGATTGTTGGCTCTTAGAGGAGAATAAGAAAAGCCAAGGTTTCAAAGAGACTATTCTTATCAATTAACTTTTGTTGAGAAATATGGTCAAACTATTAGTTCCAAAGATCACATTGGAGAGGCCATAGCTGATGGTATTTGAGGTTCTCCAAATTGAAGCTCTAAAGTCCAGCCTCTCATAAATAAAATGTTTCGTTGGGATGGTGCAGGAAGCTAGAAGAAATAGATTAACAAATTAGGGATCTAAAGGTAAGGCTTAATGCACAAGGTTATAATATTTTCTGAATTAGTACCCAAGATTCTACCAATTGCAGAATCCCAGAACACTCTAGCTCCTCTCATTTCTTACTGGCTAGAGTATGGAGGAAGGTAGGATCTTTACTTTATTTTTATTGATGTCGATAAGCTTGGAGAAGATGTAGAGAGAAAGAAATGTTAAAAAAGGTAATGGTAGATGAACCTCTTAAGCTCCTTAAAAAGGTTATCATACCATAGAATATTGAGTCCGGAAGGATTCTAATCAATTATGATTCTTTGGGCAGTGGGCTATTCTGAAAGCAAAGTAATCAAGTTAAGCCACATAGCCCACCTTTAAAAGAGAAGAGATGGATTGATAGGGGCTAAGATGGACATGCAACAATTTCAAAAGTTCTAAAGATTTGAACTTCTAAGCGCTATACTTATGACAGCAGATGTGATGACCAATACAATTCATTACCCATCTGATCGATGGCCAATGAGATGCAAAGGGCATTGTTTACATCACATCTTAAGAAATCCGGTAGGTGATCAAAAGCAAGTATGGATTAAGGTGATATAAATAGAGCAAATAAGAACCACATGACTCTTGCTAAGAGTGGGCATATTTCAATTATGAAATCATACTGAGGGTGGAACCTAGATTGAATAATAGAATTTAATCTTGAGGTGAAGAAGCTGATCGAAAGGTCAAGTTTTGAGCCATTGGTTGATAGAAGACCAAGATAATCATACCTATCTTAGATTCCTAAGAAAGAAAATATATTATCGATAGAGGGAGAGGCGACAGTTAGAACAAGCTATATTAGACTGATAAAGCATGACTATTGGTCTGATAGTTACAGAACAATCATATTTGTATATATGCATAGTGAAAAGACTACTAGTAGTAGTTACTAGAACTAATAATAATGGAGATTAGATGAGGAAAGTAACCATTAGAATTAGATAGCTATTATGTATTGATATAAATAAGTAGAATTGTACTCTATGTTGAAAATCTTTGACAATTATTGTAATCAATTTATCTTTATTTTTCTCTATCTTAGTCATTATCTTAGGAATAAGTATAACTTAGTTTTATTATAGCTCAGCACTATATTTATGCCATAGTCAAGTTCTATACTCTTACTATGTTAATCTCCTTCTTATGGTAGTATGACGGTAATGAAAGTTCTTAGAGGTCAAGGTTCTTCGACTAATGCTACTTTCTATCCTCCATTCTAGTGATACTTTTCGGCTAGACCAACATGGGCCTCACCTAGTCAAGCTGAGCATGTTGCCATTTACCTCAACCAATCTTGCTCCTTCTGAATCCTTAGTTTCTAGGCTCATCAAAATATGGTAGAAAAGGTGGCAACAAATGGCAACTATTAGAGTATGCAATTATTATTTGCTAGTATAAATAAATAAAAATTTTGTTGTTAAGGGATCATTTGATAATCCAAAATAATACATTTCATCTTATCTTAGTTCATAATCTACCAATAGTTTCTATACTGAAATAGCTATAAATTAGAACTTCTACTGCATATTTCCATGTTATACCCTTATCCTTTCTAGATCCATCTACTTTGAATGCGGTGCAATGGTGGCTAAAGTTCTGTAAGGTCAAGGCATCTAAATCAAAAACTTCCCTCTATCTTTCCTCTGATCTCCATCATTCTAGCTAGTCTGATATTGATGGCATGCCCACGCACATATTGTATCCATTCCACCCTACTTGTGCCAGTGAGTTCTCTAGCATCTCCATTACCTTAGGTGGTGCTAGAGAGACTCCACAATGACACACACTACTTTTGTCATTTAACTAGTAAGTTTAATTATGATTTCCTATTTAAAGTAAATGAGAAAATTTTTGTTCTAATAATTATTATTACATTTGTTGCATTCCTTTCTATGAGTGAATTATTGCAATATTTATTACAATGAATTTTTCCTTCTAATTTGATTTGATTTCATGGGGGAAGGTCATTATCCATAGTACTAAGAAACATGCAGTTTGTTGATTTATATGGATCATCTGAGCAAGAGATGGCTATCAATCTTTTGTAGCAAAATATACCCGACAAAAGCAATGCTATGAAGTTTGTCAGCGTCCATTGTGAGGATAATAATAGTCCAGTATAACTCATTGCCTCAACTAGTAGAGACTACATTTGTAACTTCAAATATCATCTTTTCCTCCATAATGAATTGCCACTCCTAGCAGAATAATTTATGAACTTCAAAATTGGTGCATAATCCACCACTAATGCTCCATAGTGAACTCTATATGGTCATTAAATTAGTGATCAATTATGATCCCTCAATTCCAAATTACATGATCAATGAAGATATTTTGCTATTTCCTTATAACGACTATACTAAAGATTGATTAAGATGTACTACTCTTATGTCATTAGTAATTCTTCAAATTATAGTATTTCATATGCTGCATTCTCTTTATATCTCTCCACACTCAAACTAATTTGCTTGGCCATTAAGTGCTAATTCCATCAACAAAAAAAGAAAGAGAAACTACTAATGAGAGCAATCTTTTTAGTATGTGGGATATAAAGATACTCTTTTTTTTTTTTTGGTTAAAATATATAAAGACTCTTTATGTCTCCCTACATGATAATAATTACCTTCTATCTACTGAATCATCATGCACAAATCCATACTAATAACTATAGTGATACATACACCTCTATCCTCTATACAAGACAGCACCTGCAAAAACTAGTCTTCACATGAGAACAACAAATTCCAAACATGGTATTAGCCTAGTCTAGAGAGTCCTCTCTCCTTACCATTCTTTATCATTTTCTAATCTTTTTTTTAATGTAAACTTGTGACATATTCTCATTCTTATACATGTGTTTCGCGCTATTGTAGCAGCCACTTCATTGTGGTTCTTAGCTTTTGGTTTGTCACTGGGGATCCAACTTACAATGTGGTTAGCTATAGGGTTGCTGGAGATGGCAAATAAAATGATACACAAGGAAATAGTTATTCCTTAATTAGACTATATTTGGTTGTGAACTAAATGGGTGAAGTATGGGATAAGTGTTTATCCTAGTCAATGTTGTCTATTTCCTCATATTTTCTATCCTACAACCAAAAATAGCTCAAGATTAATTTTGAACACTGCATTATGTTAAGAAATAATTACAAGTGTCGTCACTTGGACCAAAAAAATTTGTAGTTCTATATTTCCAATAATAGTTGATTGTGCTATATATTGTCTCCTATTCTATATAGTTCCCATAGGTGGTAATGCTTAATCCATTTAACTTGTTTAACATGATTCAATCTATTCTTGAATGCGTTGAGTTACCTGTTCAATAAAATGATCAGGTTTGGTTCTGGACTTTTGACTTGTTTAATACACAGGTCAGATTTAAGATAATAATTTTTTTACTTATCCTATATCGAACCAAACGCATACTTGGTTGATTCTACCTAATTGCCACCCTAGCCATTCTAATTTTAGAGAGTTCCATGTCCAAATCCTAGATGTTGCATTTTGTAGTGCTTGACATATCTAGGGCTTGCATCATTGTTCAGAATAGAGGGATGATACTTCCACCATTATTGCTACACTTCTTTTTGGTCTTAAATATAAGAAGCTTGAATTTTCTATACTGTTCAAATGGCGTATAAGCTTGTCATATTTTCTTTAGTGTTCAAATATCAACATGCTAACATGCATTGCATGCTTGCATTTTAGTAGCTACATACATATAAATATTCCTATGGTCCCATATAAGTATTTATGAGAAGTAAGCATGCTTGCATCACTTGCCCTTGGAACTTACTTTGACAAGCATGCAAACACATCCTCATAAAAGCGAAGTACTCACAATTGCATAATAATTTGCAAGGCATTCTCGAAAGCTTGGAGAGCATTTACGCTGATTCTAGTGATCCAACTTTTCTCATCCATCGAGCAAGACCTTTTTATTGAGCCAAATAACCTTTCAAGGCTTGTGCAAGTCTCTAATTGATGTCCAAGTAATATACAATAAATCATGCACCCAACATATTCCTTAAAATTATTTGAGAGAACAAGGGGGGAAGTAAGAGATGGAAAAAATTTAGACACCAAATTAAGGAACCCAAACATCAGATTGGTAGATAATATATCATATTTATGTAGGTTGATTAAATATCATAGCGCCATAGACGGTGTGGATGAACAAGGCAACAAACTTGATTACATTTCAAAATGTTAACAATATTACAATGACCGGCAATGGCAAGATTAATGGCAGTGGTGCCATTTGGTGGGCCTACATGGCAAAAAGGTATCAAATATAGATATATTATATCATTATATAATTAAATGATTGGCTTACCTATTTATCGTTCCGTTCACATGCCCTTCAGCTGACCAATTTGTCTTCTTCTTTGCTTTCATCTTTCATCCTCTTCCACACTCTACAGGGATGCAATAACTGCCCTAGTGTAAGTATATATGCAAATCTTTTGCATTTTGTTTCATTCCTTTTCTTAATAAGAACTTAGAAGGTCATTAGGTTAGCCATTAGATATGACAAATTGATGAAATTTAATAGTTACTTTGGTGTCACTAACTTAAATCAGTAATTAGTATTCTTGTGGCGCGACGATGCTCGGATGAGCAGAATAAGGATGAAGAATTGCCCAACTAAACATCCGAAATAATTTGTTCCCAGGTCCACACGAAGGAATCGATGGATGGGCATCGGCCAATAGCACCAACACCGATGCCCTCCACGTCATCGGGTCTCAGTGTTTGGTGTTCATCAACTGCAAAGTTGGAACAGGTACTGACATGTGTAATTTATCCTTTTTTTTCCCCACGTTGTTTCCATCCATGCATGAAGCTAAGATTTTTTTTACCATCCACTTGTAGTTTTTGAAACAAATGAGAAATCTCACATGAGATTGTGCCTGTTCAATGTCCAAGGGACTTTTCATTATCTACTAATAACATACGTACATTATGGATTTATGGATGTGATTGGTTACTTTTATCTCCTTATTCCAATGATAAGTAAGTCTTTTATCTCCTTATGCCTGTTCAATGTCAAATTATGACTTCTCGCATAACAAGAAGTCATAATTTCTTTTCAGAAGTCATAAAGAGGGAAGGATATTTTCGACATTGAAAATTTATGAAATTTTTAAATAATGAAAATACCTCCTTATAACATCCTGTAGTCAAATTATGACTTGCTATTGTATAGAAAATCATAATGTCATAATATAGCCATAGGATGTCATAATTTTTCAAAAGAAAAGAGATATTTTGTCATTTAAAATTTAAACGAAAAATGAAACTGTAGATATTAAATATGTGTTGAAAAGTGATGACTACGTGGTCCAATCAGATGAGATGGTATATTTTTACTATGCTACATGCGGTGCACAAAGACTTTCTTTTGCAATGATATGAGTGCAGGTGATGACTGCATAGCTATTGGGCCAGGCTCCCCAGGCATTAATATTCCCCGCATCTCATGTGGGCCCAATCATGGACTCAAGCATATAGATACATATACAATGTATGCACGCATTCATATATGTATTTAGGTATATATATGTATCTGTGTATATGTATATTTGTGCATGTTGGACATTAATAGGTAATTGAACCACACCCTTCAAAAAAATTCTTGGTTAGCTACATGTGTTGGATTTAGGCACATAATTAGCCTATTTGTTTATATAATTAGTCCACCCTAAAATACCAATGCTTATGTTGACACTTTTCAGCTGCATTTTGGCCAATATGAGTCCAGTTTTATATTGAAATTAATTTTAGTCTAACAATGCTTAAAAGCATCGTTAATTTTCTATGCTTCTAGAAAGTGTCATGAAGTTTAGGTGGCAAAAAAATCTGGATGCTTCTGAGGAGAATAAGCAAAATAAATCATAAAAGACTATTTTTTTATAGTGGTTTGATATTTATAGGAGAAATTCTTGTGACTCCATTTCAGTATATGTATGCAAATCAGCACCTATTTTATGCTAGAATATTTTAATAAAATTCCCATTAATTTTTCATTAGCTATATTGATGGCAAATATACATGTATGTATGTATGTATGAATGCATGTATGTATGTATGTCCATGTCTCTTCGCATGTGACCCTTTGAAGCTCTTACTAATGAGTTGCTTAATGCTCTTATATGTTATAATTATCTAGTTTAAGCTTCAAACCGCAGCGATTGCTAGGATATGTAGAACATAGCTTAAACATGAAATGACAGCATTAAAGAATAAAAAGTATGATTATATATTGTTTCTGAAGCTCCTAAAAATAGAATGAAGAGATACATATTGTATGATGGCTAATAAAATTAGTTTTTTATCAAAAAAATAGTTTAGGTCTGAAGAATTTCTTAGTATGTGATGTGGGTAAAAAATTCGTTAAAACAGATGCATAAGTTGGACCCAATCTAACCTTGATGCCAGCCATCACAAACTAATATTTTGAAAAAATATTGTATTTGATGTTGTTATCCGATTTATGCAAATTGAGAAAATCTTAAAATCTACGTAACAATTTGCCATATCAATAAGAAAGAAAATAACAAATTTATCTCTTCAGATAAAGCAAGAGATGACGAGCGTATCTCGCCAAATAAAGCAAATAAAGCAAGACTAATCGTCTGATTTTCTTTCTTTTCATGATTCTTCAGCTTCTATCTATAATAAAAGTTTACAGAGGATCCCAAGATATGCAATCTCTTGTCTCACGCTCACTCCTTATCTATTTCAAACTTCTGACTTGAGTATGAGATGTTCTCATTAGAGCTAACTCTGGTGAGGGACTTATTTTACAGATCCAACTATCACCATCCTGTGGTCGCTGACCAACTCCAGCTAATCCGATTCGAGTCAAAAATCTACAATAACAGGGTGTATATATGAAGCACATTTGAGAAATTGATTTGTATGTGAACACAACAAATTTTCAGATTGCATTGTACAGGGAGGATCTGGATATTCAAAAGAGATCTATTTTGAGAGGCATGGGATCCTTATAGTTATCGATCAGCACTATTGTCCCATTTATACTTTGGATACGAAGGTGTGGGCTCCTTCCCAACACGCACTCGTCAGAGCATAGATATGCGCATATGCACACACAAGCTATCCATTATTTATGCTTGTGCTGGTATGTATAATGTCTACCACTTTCTTGAACGCCTTAGCTGAACTTGGAAAATGTGTGCGTGCGTGCGTGCGTGTGTGTGTGTATATGTATATAGGCAAAGCACACAACCGTCAACTAGAAAGTAAGAACCAAAAATTTATTAGATATCGCTAAGTTTTATTTTATATTTCAAAAAGTTTCCTTATCTTAAAGAGAAACATAACATCTGGTCCTTTGGCTATCATTTTTGGATCATATAGTTTATATTCTACAATTCTACAATGAAAAATGGTTGGTTCAGTATCAATGGACAGGATGGGTTGGAACTAATGTCATACAATTAACATATTTCTAATAATAAGAATTTTAAACAGATAATCTTTTATTCTGATAAGATATGTATTATCTAAAGTTTTAATTTTTTAAAACTCTTAGTAGTTATTATCCGTTTGGAAACTTTACAATGTTTAAAAGTTCTGTAGAGTTGCATCATTTCTAAAAGAATCATATGCAATGTTCGGATTCTGAAAGATTGTATCGCTTTTAAAGTTGTGCGACATTTGGACTCTTATAAATCTATGGAACTTCTGAAACTGAGAATCAACTTATTTTTTATTCAAATTTATACTTTCTTAAAGTTCTCTTTCTACTCTTTATCTTTTTGGATATGGCTTCTTGATTAAAGGTGATTAAGAAGTGCAATCTTGCATCATCTTAGTGTTGGAAATTGTATTCTGGGGATAGGATTTCCAAAAATCCTTTTGCACCTAATAGAGGGAAATCACTATCTTTAAGAAAGTGAAGTGCCTTACCCAACTATGTTTTTTTTCTTCCATCATATTTTTTTTCATATCTTTAACCCAGCACAACAATTTAAAGATAATGAATTTTTTAAATGGATTCTATGGCTATCAAGATTCAAACTATAGATATAGAGAGGCTTGAAGGGCTTGATGGGCTAAATTATAAGAGATGAATAATGAAGATTTATTTCAACTCACTATTACTAGAGTTGCTGTTGATCGTGCCATATCCACAAGGAGAAGGAAGCAATGGAGAGTGTACTGAGAAACAAAGAAAGTAGCTACAAGATGACTACATATGCTACTACATTCTTCTCAATGCTATAACCAATGATTTATTCAAAGTATTTATAGATGCGGTACCACTCTATAGTTGTGGAATGCACTCCAACAATGATATGTCAACAAAGATGTTGAAAATTATTTTTTTCTTATTAATAAGTATATTAATTTTAAGATGGTTGATTCAAAGCCTATTATTGAGCAAATAAATACTTTGAATAGCATTACATGTAAATGTGCTACGAATGAACCATTTTTGAAGACTTTTCAAGTTTTACAAGTATCTGAGCTTCCACCTTCATGGAAGGACTACCAATGATATTTAAAGCATAAGAAAAAGTCACTAAAATTGGATGAATTGCTCCAACGCATTCAAATTGAATGTGAAGTACGTAAAAGAGATGAACTTGAGAACCAAGGAAAGGATGACGATATTCATAATGTTGAAGTTCTAACATCTTCTTCTAAGCCTAAAAATAAGTTCATAATAAAAAAAGAATTTTCTAATTTCAAGAGGAAAAAAGAGACTTTCAAGAAGAAGGGGAACAAGAATAGTAAGGGTTCTTGTTATGTTTGCGGAAAGATGGGACATCTTTTAAAGGTGTGTCGCTTTCATAAAGAAAAAAGAATGATGAAGCTAACATGATAAAAATCAATGAAGAAATGGTTTCCATGCTCATTGAATTTTTATGGTTATGGAACTATGTTCAAGACTTATGAGACTCTTAATATTGAGAAGAATGTGTTAATGGGCAACTCCTCTACTAGTGCTATCAATGGTAAAGGGACAAATCATCTTCCTCTTATATCTGAGAAAGTCCTCACTCTTCAAAATGTTCACCATATGTTTGTAATTAGAAAGAGGCTTATTTCTATTAAGAAACTTGATGATTATGAGTTTAAAGTTGTATTTGATTCCCAAAAAGTGATCATCTCTAAAAATGGACATTTATTGGGAAAGGATAGGGTAAGAATAATATGTACTTGCTTAGTTTAAATAAAGTTGCTATTATTTCTTCTTATATTGTTAATGATCTGTATTATGTTTGGCATTATAGATTCGGATATATTGATAGTAAGACTATGGATAGAATGATTTCTTATAAATTAGTTCCTAAAACTAATTTCAAATTAACTACTAAAAATTGTGAATGTTGTGCACAAGCAAAAATTACTAAGATTCATTGCTAGAATTAATTCATACAGATATATGTGATAATAAGAATCAATTAACTAGAGGAGGAAAGAGGTATTTCATAATGTTTATTGATGACTATTCTAAATATACTTATATATATCTAATAAGAACAAAAGATAAAGCATTTGAGAAATTTAAAATCTTTAAAGAATAAATAGAAAATCAACTTGGCAAGAAGATTAAAAGAATAAGATATGATCGTAGCGGAGAGTACAACTCAACTGAATTTAAAGCCTTTTGTGGATGTCATAAAATTATTAAAGAAGAAACAGCCCCTTGCTCTTCTCCTCAAAATTTAGTCCCTGAGAGAAAAAATAGAAGTTTGCTTGAAATGGTTAGTGCTATGTTAATATGTTCCAACCTACCTTTGAGTTTTGGGGTGAAGCTTTATATACTGTATGTCATGTAAGTAACATAATTTTATATAATATTGTAGGAATGAAAATGGCTTTGTCTAATATCATGGGACAGTATCAATTGGAACTAAACATCAGATTGCAACCAATTTTGGGGATGAACAATGCGTTAGCTGACAGTGTGCCAAAAACTTACTACATCACCCAAAAAAGATCACAAAGTCTGCCAAAAACTTACTACATCAACCAAAGGAGATCACAAAGTCTCTCACGGCATGAACCAAAGAATGAATTAAATTGTATCATGATTGAACGGTAATTTATGCATTTCTTGAACGACAATTCTCCAAATTGCTAATAGTTTTTATCAATTTTTGTCTGTAATTGTGGGGGAAAGAAAGAATACCTTGCATGTGGCGATCAGCGACATCCAATTTGTTGATTTACATGGGACTTCTCCCCAAAAGGAGGCTATCAGCATCACATGTAGCAAAGAAGTACCATGCAAGAGCCAGAAAGATGGAAGTTCGGCAACATCCAGCTGCAGCAATGCCTACGGTAGCACTGAGGGAGTAGTAGTCACCCAAATGTTTCCTTCTGGCATTAGCTAGAATGGCACTGATAACCTCCTTCATTGTATTCTTCTTATGTTGTACCTGTGACTTCAATGATGGTTGCATGCTAGTTTTCTGAAGGAGGACATGTGTGAAGCTCTCTCTCTCTCTCTCTCTCTCTCTCTCTCACAGAAAAGGACCATTATAACCTGTGATCTTTATCATGTATATGGAGAAAATTGGGAACAAGAGACTATCTAATTAAGTTCTCAAAAGTTATTCTTGTTAAGATCGCGCGAGGTCTCTCTTTCTAATGAAAGATCTATTAGGCTGTTGTTGCTGCAAAAATCCGCTGGCATCGGAGATGCTGGAGTCGATGGTGCCGCGGTCGCCGCCGGGACCTGCAAAAGAAGTCTAAACCAGAGGTGGGGTTGCTCCGGC
>KE508705.1:20805-33267 GCA_000441515.1 Elaeis oleifera | reverse complement strand
GTGCTAGCAAGGTTACTTGAATCCAATCGGATTTCTCTAAACTCAATTGACACTTCATAAGCTCAATTGCTAATTTCAGACTTAATCCCTTTGTTGTGTAATCCCATAGGTTTAATTCTATTTGGTAGTGAGATATACAATGATCTCTATTAAAGTATCATTGAAATTCTTTCAATGGATCGGAATAATTTACTCTAACTCATCTAGGATTGTCGATCTAGAACAATCCTAATGAGTTCTTACAATCCACCAGTGACACCTAATAGTATGTAGTGGCAACCCAGTAGAACTGAAATGAACTTCTAGGTATAGTTAACGTATGATTCAGTCCCTCTTTTGTGAGTTCCGACTTGATGGCAGGTCATGGATAAATCGTCAAACTCAACATCAGTCATATAATAGATTCGATTAGCTCAAGTCCAAATGTGATTCTTATGAAAATTCTTTCTATCAATCACACTACTATGGCCATAGATTCTTGGACTTAGCCTTTCAAATCTCATAAGACTATTTTCTTTATCAAGGTTAATAGATTCTATCTTGATGTGCATCCTACTCCTATAGTGGACCAACTGTTGCCAACATCCATTACAAAGGCTCATTGAGATCCATGTTTATGTATCAGTCAAACTCCAGCAGCCTCACTGCGAGCAATAGTACAATCTCAGGTCAAATGATCATGCACACAACTACAGTATCGAGACAATCACTGACGATTGAATAGAAATCTAAGTGATCTCTCGTATGTCACGCTCAGTACTAGTTGTTCTCTAACAACTACCTGCATTCGTCGCCCAGTGTCTCTAAGCTGTAGACTAGAGATCCGTCTATCCCGAAAGAAGTGATGTATGCGCCAGTCTGTCCGGATCGATCACTGTCCCAATGATAATTCTATGATCGGGAGCATTTAGGAATTAAATACGTGTTTCTAATTCTCAACACTTTGAGAATATGTATCGAAAACTAATTCCATGGACGATTCAAAGATACATCATACTTGAATGAAAACAAATTTGTCCTTTTATTGATCAAATTAATGTATTAAGAATAAAATTGTGTCGTAGAGTTATTTCAATGTGTTAGTCATATTGGCTTCTAGGACATACATCTAACACTGGGTTGGCCCTAAATTATATCTCGAGTTTGGTTGGGCTCGGGCTTGATAATCTTGCACCAAATTCAGGTTGGTTGGGCTACTCTCAGGCCTGAGGTTTAAACATCAGGCTTGCTTTGGGCCTGGGCCCGACCTGGCCCATTTACACCCCTAGATCTAGTTATTAATAATTTTAACTCTAGACACCAATTTTTGGTTTTGACGTTTCATGTGGGCCTTTAAGGGCATCTATGCTTAGGACTTCTAGGCCTCGATAATGTTGAGGCAGGCTTATCAGGAACAAGTCTGCAGTCCCTTGATGATGGTTAAACATTAATGATCTGAAGATTTTGATCTGTTTATTGTATTCGGCAGCAAGCATAAAGTATACTGATAACTTATTGTAAGATTTTGTTCTGTTTATTTATTGGCCATCATGCATAAAATATACTGATAACTTAGAATACAGGAAGCAAGTTTAGATTGATGGATAAAGAGAAGGAAGAAAGAGATAGTAGGGAAAAGAAGAACAGAAAAGAATGAATATGGGTTAGTTTTGGCGTATTAAACACAAGAAAAGGGGTTCTTTAATTTATTAGTGTAAATCTGTAACCCTGGTTGTTCAAATCTTATTGTTTGCATTTGTTGGAGCATTAATGGGTACAAGAGTTTTTTGAGAGACTTAGATGTTTCTTGTGGTAAAAAGTTTATAAGACATCCATTTCAAGCCCTTAGCTTTTATACTCGGGGCATCCTTGGTCAGAAGAAATTGCCAGATATCCATGAATTGCAATTTTTCAGTGTGAAGGTTGATGAAGTTTGAGTCACTTCTGCCAATCTTTATTTCTTTCAACTTCTGGCATTTGCTTTTGCAGAAGTCAAGTCAGCCCAAGTTAAAATAGAAGAAAGTGCTTCTCAACTTCTCAACTCCCCTCCCTCTTTTCAGAGAGAGGTGAGCCTGTGAGTAGGGTGTTTTTTATTTTTATTTTATTATTATTATTATTATTATTATTATTTGGTGGGGTGGGGAGGGTGTGCAGGGTGTTTAGTGCCAGACATGTTAAGTTATAGTGGCAATCCATAGTGTGCAGTTTAAACATATTGAATTGAAGATGGCAATGAAGCTGAAACATGTGACTGGATGAAACCTCAAAACAAGTGCATGAGTTCTAGCATGAACAACAATCCTCAGGGATCTTCATCACTACTTAAGGTTGAATGTATTTCACTGGAAGGAGATGGAAGAGAATTTATATGTAGATTATACCCAACATTGTTTTCCATGGAGTAACATTGCTCATTCCCATCATTTCTTGCACTACTTTCGCTTTGACTTAATAATTTCATTTTTATCTTTAAGAAGGATAGATGTATGACTTTTATCCTCATTTTTCCCTGTATTATATTTTCTGCTGCTTGTTTAGATTTGGTATACTTCACTGTATGATATAAATTTAACCCATACAACATTATTAAATAGTAAGTCATCTTCATCTTGTGAATTTTATTTAGTGGAAGTAGTTACTTAAACTGCTATAAGGTGGAAGATTCAAAGTATTTTTGTCTTTACGAATTAAACTTGCACTTGGTCTTGTCATGTTACTGTAAGATCTTTCATGGTCCTATGAGGACTGTGACATATGAAATTATACCGATATAAATGCATCTGCAGGGTGGTTTTGTGGTGTGTTTGAAATGTTCTGAAAATAAGAACGGCACTGAAGAAAAATCAGCAGGTGACAATAGTGTTCATGCTGATGGCAATGCTAATCATGCAAGTGACGCATGGACAGATGCAGAGACCTTACTTCTTTTAGAAGCTGTTCTAAAGCATGGAGATGATTGGGATCTTATTGCCCAGCATGTGCGAACAAAGAACAGACTTGATTGTATTGCAAGGCTTATACAGCTTCCTTTCGGTGACCATATGTTGAGCACCTTCAGTGATAAATATGGTGCCAGAAACTCAGGCAACCAAGCAACCAATTCTAGAGCAATCCAACATGCTTCTGGCGAGCTAACACAAGTGTCTAAGACAGATGGTCATGTGCATAATGATATCAAGGAGAAGGTTGCAGAAGAATCTACTCCAGTACGTCCATCAAAACGAAGATGCATTCCATCTATTGCAAATGCTACAGATTCTTTGATGAACAGGTGGTACCGGCTGCTGATCACTTTTCTCATCTCAATCTGCTGAATTGCAAATGGAAAATTAACCAATTATATATAAACAAGGAAAAAGAACCTAATTTTCTGCCAGGTAGCTCTCTTGTCTACAGTAGCTGGCCCACATGTTGCTGCCGCAGCTGCAGAGGCAGCTGTTACTGCATTGTGCAATGAGAACCCATGTGCAGAGAAGGTCTTTATTATTGTTGATGATGAAGCTAGAAGAAAGCTTAAATCATTCCCAACTAACAATGAGCCTAAGAGGTTAGTGAGCATTAACAAATACAGATCTTATGGTGTTCAGCATTGATGGAAAAAATGTACTGTTCCTGTGCTGTGTTTATTATAATGCAACTATTTCAGTGATGTGAAGGTTGAGGATCAGGATGTGGAGATGCATAAACAAACAGGTATTTAGTTGTTTTGCTATATGGCATTCTTGTTCTGTATATTGAACTATATTGAATTGTTCATGCAACTAATAGCTGAGTTGCAGCACATGTATTTAATTGTTGTCATATAAGATATCTTAATTGTTGTTATATGAGATATTTTGGAGATAGAATCACGTACATACTTATTCTGAATATTGAATTGGTGTGGGTGCTTCATAAAGTAATAGATGAGATGAATAAACAAGGTGTTTGATTGTCGTTCTCTCATTGTTGATGTATTTTGGGCATAGCATTGCCTGTTCGGTATGTTGAACTATTTCAGATTCTTTGTCAAGTAATACATGCGATAATCTTTTCGCGCATGCAAGGAAGTGTGAGCTGTGATTTAATAAGCATATTAAGTAGGCATGATTCTAAACTGCATATTTTTATATTTTATGTTCATTTTAACTAGGTATGGTTTATATTAAATATGCTATCTATTAAAGAAGATGATTTTGGTCTTGGCCTATTTTTATACTTACCTACATATTTTAAAGGGTCCAAATTGTGACTCATCTTTGACCTATTTAGTGAATAGTTTTCCTTAAAGCATAGCTCTCTACAACAGACTTTGGCTTCTTTGCTTATTATCCATACTTCTTCCAAATCCTGGTGAATCATGATTGCTAAATGCTGCATGACCTTGAATACTGTAGCATATGATGTTGGTTGTCATTCATACTAATTAGTCTCTAGAGCAGTGTTTGCCATACCACCCCATATCGCTTGATACAGTGCATACCATACTGTACCGGTATGCCATACTATGCTATATTGACACTGTTGTATCAGTCCGTTCCGCATACGGACATTGTAAAAGGATGGTGCCGGTATGGGGTCCAGTATCAAGATGGTGAATCTTGCTCTGAAGTTATATAGAAAACTTCTTTTTGCCTCAAGTTGCTTTAACAAGAATGCAACACAAGCAAAGGGTTGATGCTAGATTGAGAGTTAGTCAAGTAAACTTTTATCCATAAATCAAACCCGTGTGGTGGAATAACACTTATAGGTTAAAGTGTAACTTAAAATTATAAAGGCTGATATATTTGGTTGAAGACCATCAGAAACATCTGTTTCCACAGAAAGCTAAAAGTAGTTGAGATGGAGGACTTTGTGTCTCTTATCAAGCTCCAAATGGTTGGGATTTTTGTGGGTCCATTCCCTCTAGGACATCTCTTAAACACAACATAGACAATTGGGAATGAGCACATCCTCTGATTTATGCATGGGATAAGTGAGCTCTCCCAAGGGCTACTTCTTTTGCAAGAAAATGAGGGAATATGTAAACTTAAGAAGTACTAAAAAGAATCAAATACATCTCGTCCGTGCATCACCTAGAGAAGTATGCATATACGAAGTGCTCAAATAGTTTGATCAATTAAAAAAATTCTAGAATTGGTTTCTTGATTTAGCTAGCATGTTTAGTGCTTTCTTGACAACATTTTTGGATAGTTTCATAGTTTGGAGATAAATGAAGGTAAGAATATTTAGAGAGTGGGGCTTGTTTCACAGGGCCATTCAGATAGCCGTTGTTTGGCATATATGATAGCATAATAGGAAGTTTTCTCATAAAGAATAAAGGTAAATAAATTGATAGGTTCTTGAGACTAGAAGGATATATTTCTTCATGATCTTGTAATAATGCTGCCACCTTGTCTGCCAGAACATTGTGAACTTAAGCCTCTTGTGGAGATTTGACTCCTTGTGTCCAAGAAGATAAATTTGATCGCTCATGTTACATGGGTTGGTATCCTTGTGAATGCTGTTACACGGGTTTCATGTTGTAACATTTTTTGTTACCACCCTAATAGCTGATGTAATTATCTAAATTAATGTATATCTATGATGGAAATTGTTTGTTACCCGCCTCCCTCCTCTCCTCATCCCCTTTGAGGAAAAAGAATAATGGAGTTCCTGTCATAGTTTTCATGTCTTTGTTAATATCTGCTCTCTTCTTTATGCTTGCGTGTCTGTTCTAGTCACAAATCGCAGCCTCTACCACACCGACTCCTTGTGTTCACATTCACATCCCAGTCTCCTTTCATAAGGTGCTCCTCATTGCTAAAAAGAACTTGGCAAATTTTATTATTTGCAGGCTTTTTGAAAGTGCCAGGCCATACCAGATAGATAGTGAAAACTCTTTTTTGGTAGGGATAGTGAAAAGTATATATATTTTTACATTGTATAATTGTTGGCTTTTTTTTTTTTTTTTTGTCGGGTTGTGGGTTTGGGGGGGGGGGAGGGTGGCACAGTTTCCTGATTTTTCCAAGTTATTAGTGAATCTCTTATTGTTACAAATGAAACCAGTTCACATACATCTCTTTCCAGGGTAGTACAAGAAGAGAAGCATGTTAAGAATCCTATATGAAGGTTTATTGAATTGGTTCCAAACTATATAAAAGTGTCTATTCTCTCCCCTCCATGTTTCTAAATTTTCCTTTATGTGTCTTGGTGATTTGTTACCATTTTATCAAAGAACTCTCTGTAAAACAAAGTAAATATCTCAATAGAATTGGATGGATCTGTAAAACTCACCCTGCCCCAAGCAATTCCATTTTGTTTTAGAAGAGTGAATTTGAAGTACCATGTCCGAAACCAACAAATGAACTATCAAAATAAACAACCATGATTTTTCACATATACTTTGGGGAGCTATTATCGTAATTGATTGGTTAGAGGAAGATGGTTGTCAGTTTATGAATGTAGCATTCTGGCATTTACAAGCTTCATTAGGGGTTGTGCATCTAGTTACCAAAGATATTTCTGCTTTTTCTCATTGTAATTTTTTTCCTTTTTTTTAAAAAGGGAGAAGGGTCCAAGATTCTTCTGTCCTGAAATTGTAATTACTCTTCACTGATAAAATAATCAGTGCATATATGTCATAAGGTTAATGAAATGATTGTTTTTGCTTTGCAATATCCTAAATCATGTGAGTGCCACTGTTTCACCAAAAGTATTGTTGTTAATGCATATAGGATGCCAAGTTGTACATAAATGTAATGATTACTTCAGCTTTGCCATCATCAATATTGAAAGATTTTTCTGCTTCTATGGCATCAAATATGTATAAGCCGTCTCACATGCAATCCCTCTTTCTTCCCTAGATACTCCAGAACTCCTGCCAGAGAGGAATTTTGATGCTACAGCATTCCAAATTAAAGCTGCCATTGCAACAGCTCTTGGGGCAGCAGCTGCTCATGCCAAGCTACTAGCAGACCAAGAGCAGAGGGAAATGGAACACTTGATGGCATCAATTATTGAAGCTCAGGTTTCTTTCTCTCATCTTTTAACTTAATGCTCAGTCTCTGGAGTATATAATTGAATTTTGTTTGACAAATCATCGTCTCTGGATATGCAAGTTGGACAAGTAATTTGTAAAACATCAACTGATCTATTGTTGTCCTGGCTTCCTCCAATATTCCAGCCTCCTTGGTGGGTTTTGGAACACACCTTACCTGCTAACCTATGAAAAATATTAGCTTAATTTTGCACCAAGGCAGTGCATCTGACAATTTTCCTTTCAGAAAATAGCAAGTTTAGTTTCATAAAGAGATAGATGCTTGGAAAAGTTGTGACAATGATCCACCCCACCTTTCTGCTGACAGGACTTGGATGATGATATTTAAAGATATCCTTGCATTTTTCTCATGAAACTCTCTCTTCTTTAACAACCAATATGTTCTTAATCTCATTTGTAATTTCAAAAATTTGGAGTTCAACAGAAAATGGTATGTATTCCCGGCAACCAGTCACTCTGGATGCAGCTTTAAAATTGAGCTGGACTCAGAAAAATGTGATCCATGCCACCTTTTGTCTTGATGCCTTTAACAGATGAGAAAGATCCAATATAAAATCAAGCATTTTAAGGAGCTGGAGTTCATTATGGAGAAGGAATACATCTCAATACAGAAGTTGAAGGAATCTCTTCTTGACAAGTGGGTGGAGGTCATTCAGCAGACATTTCAGGCTGGGATTCCAAGATGGAAGGACCACGCTTTTCCCAAATCTTTGTTGAACAATGGCTCCTAAGATAGGGAGCCCTTGTTTCTTCCCTTGATTCGTGACTTCGGCGTTCTTTCTTACATGTCATGGATGCAGCTTTAAAGGAAGCACCTGAAGGATTTTTTAATACAAATCTTGGACAACTTTGTAGCTCCATACAGGTTAAGATAGCGTTCATTAACACCAAATGACCTGTGTAGTTTTATTGGTTTTCCTCCACTATTGGGATTTCACACTTGTTCCTTTTCTGGATAAGCAACTATTGATAATTGTGTCAAAGCTCACCACTTGCACCTGGGATCTCCAGTCTCTTTTAATTCCTCTTCTCAACACAGATGGTCTATCTTGGCCCGAGTCCATGTTGAAATCTTTTGTTAAGAGTATAATATTGCAGAAATGTTTGGAGAGGTCCTTGACTAATTGACCAGCGATCGTGGATCATTTCTTGCATAGATGCGAGCATCCCATCATGCATTTAGCCAACACTTTCTCCTTCATGAAGTCAATGATTCATGGTTTCGGTAAGTGGTGATGAAGCTTGGGTTCGTGCCGGCTGCTGCGACCCACAGAAGTCTTGACTTTTAATCTATGGGAAGGGTCAATGATGCTAGTTTGTTGGTATTTATTGGAAAAAAAGTCTATACTGATGAAAATAGAGTGAATCTTGAGCTTTTTGTAAATTTCTTGGCTTCTTGATGAAAAATTCTGAAAGAGGTGATATCGAGGTCCTTTGCCTCTTAATTTCGTCAGATTTGGAGCATCTAAATCTCTTTGGACAGGCTGGAACTTTTTAATTAGCTATGCTTGGAGATGTTGGGTGTTGTAAATCTATTTAGAAAATTGAAGTGAAAATTTAACATAAAACCTAATGAAATTTCTTTGATAGTCTGTGTCAGCCTGAAGGGTTGGAAGGTTCATGGAGAGTTTTCTAATTGGCATCGTTTGTGGAAGAAGAATCCAGTGAACATGAATACTCTTGATTTGAATTTTCACTTGAAACTAATCTGCTCTTTGGATTTTCAATGAAAATGAAAGAAAACGAGAACTAATGATGAGAAAAGGGCTTGTAGATACACATCAGACGACATCAAGCATGCAAGCAAGCTTGTTTATTATTAGCCCACCGGGGTTAAGAGTATTAATGTTTACAAGGCAGCAAGTTTTTATTATTTGCCTTAGTGGGTAAATATGGTTACCATATCACTACCTTAAGCTCTCAGATATGCTTGTCAACAAGCTGAGCTAAGCGTGATGGGGGAACTATATGGACGAAGTCAATATATGATTTATTCATGGGGCACCACTTAGGTAGTCTCAAATGCTTCGTAAAACAGAAAAAGACTCTTCGAATAGGGTGTGTACCCTATTTGCTCCAATTGGAATTACATAATCATTATCTTAGGTGCTTATAATTTGTTGCTCGCTTCTTTACTTAGATTATTCCTTATTAATTACAGCTATAGTTTGGAGAAACCTGGTCCCTCCAATCGCCATTAAATTAGTTCCCTTGTCAAAAGTAGTTAGAACTCCAGCAAAGAAGTCCAAGCATTATGTGCATCGAGTTGTTCATCCCACGCAGGCATAACTGAACTTAATTAAAGCAAAGAGGAAGTATACAAGGACAAAACGAAATTTCTGTACTGCTATATCAAGCAAATGTACATTTCATTTACAAACCAGTAATGCCATTCCCTTTTTTTTTCCCTTTTATTAATTTTCTGAGAGAGAGAATTAGGCACAGCCCAATCTGATTACAGACCTAGTAATATCTATTTACTACACCTAGCAAGTATTAGGAAGTTGGAATCCAGCTTCCATCATCTAGTATTATGAAGGTGTCGCTATTTTCAGTGGTGCTATGGCTATTTTCTTGTGTTTGCTATACATGTAGACTCCTTCCATATGCATCTTCTTTGATGAGTGTGAACAAGTTTACGAGTATGATCTAATCAACTTGAAGCTTTGAACCAGCAGACCCTGAAGAAATCTCCAAAGAGGAATCTGAGGGATTCTGCTTCACCTTCAAAACTGTCCGACAGTTTTCAAGACATTGAAAGGCACACTGTCTTTCAGCCTTTGCGCTCATGGGGAGCCCAGCAATATGCCTTAACGTAATATATTCCTGCAGTTGACCAAATTAAACCTTAAGAAAGGTCCTGCATGGACTGTTCCATGCAACACAACATAGTGCATATCATTGAGAGTACAAATAGTATTGAACAAAGCTTGGGCCGGTCCTTAGACCGCAAAATAACTATAGCATAGTTGTTCTCAGAGCAGTCCATTATTGCAACTTGAGGCCTAGATTTCTCATCTCGCAATCCAGTCATGTCTACTCTTTCATAGTTTTGGTGACCGAACATCATCTCATGTAGCTTTTCTGTGTGTGTGAGCATTGTTGAGACCATCATGAGCCTTGTTGTTCCTGAAGTTTTGTCTCCTTTAAGGACATCGCGAACGAGCTCCTTAAGTGTGAAGAGTCTCAGAGAGTCCTCAACTGCACCCTTTGTTGACTCATCAGTGACATGAATCACTGCTGTAACTCTGATGTTGTTAGTCTAGACCCCTGTTTCTTCGTATTATAATTCAAGTCATAGCAAACATATCAAAAAGTAGGCTAGGCCTATCGGTGATGGTGAGCTCAATTGATGTATTCGCTTTGGACAGCATTATGCCGACTGAATTTTTGAGTGTGGGGAAGAAGCAAGCATTTGATTCTAGGGACTGCAGAATAATTTCAATCAGAATAAGATGATTAGGTGATTGGAATTTGATCTGATACTTGAAATCTAGTCTTATTAATATTATTTTGATAAACGAAGGAAACAAATATACAACAGCACAATAGTCACCAATCACCATTTTATATATGAGAATGAAATTATACAGAGTACAATAAGATCAAAAGAGAAGAATGTACAAGTTTCACTTGCAGCAAAGAAGAAATAAAGATGCAAACTCTAAAGAAGTAGTATTTGAAGGAATTAGGGATCAAGGAAGATCACCAAAGACTTCATTATAGTCTGAAAAAAAAACTTTCAGAGGCTGTGCTGAAGAACAATGAGAGTTACCAATAAAAAAAAAGCTTAAAAGTAGTATCTATGATATGAGTAAAGTCATAACACATCACTCAAAAGACTTCATCATTGGCTTAGCAAAGAAAGATGGATTAGCCCGTCTGACTGACTTCCAGGTCAGGTTGAGGAAGGGGTTGAATCTTGGCCAAAATTATTGAAAAGTCCATAAGATCTATTGCCCAGATATGGAGCCCAAGAGGAGAGGTGAATTGGATCTTTTGAAATTTTAAAAATTGAACTACTTAAGCAATGTGTCAAGGTAAAGAGTGAAATGTATCAACTTGCAATAGAAACAAATCAAACATAAATAAGAAGTAAACAAGTAATGAGCACAAAGAACAAGATAAGAGAGGCAAGCACAACAAACATAAAGGATTTATAGTAGTTCGGTGTCAATCTTGCACCTACATCCACTCCCCAAGTCCCTACTTGAGAATTCAATCCACTAAATGGATAACAATGGATTACACCACGTCGGACACCTCCGATCCTTGCCTTCCAAGCAAGAACACTTGTTCTTGGATACAAGCCAACCCTCAACACTCCGATTTAGGGTTCGGATCAACCCAAACGAGTTTTGAAACCCTCCAAAACTCAAACACCAAAAAATTATTTGAGAAAAACAGAGTATACAAATTTCAGCACACAAAGTCCTTAAATACACACAATAAAAGCAATAAAATATAATACTTAAGAGGTGGAAGCCTTTGCTGTTCACTCTCAATGAATTCCACACTTGATTGCTATTGGAGAGTGGTTGGTGTAGTGTTTAAATACTTTAATCTCTTCTTAGGACTGAAATAGCTTTTCTCGGATTTAATCTTTGAGCTTGCAAAAATCTTGTGATTTTTCACTTGAATAGAGCATTTATAGTTGCTATTTACCCTTGAGAATGTCTTAGAGTTGGTTTAGAGTCGTTGGAGTGTGTTTAATGCACATTAAACGCATCAAAAATGGGCTAAAAACTAGTCATTATGCAGCTCACCCAGAATGGGGCGTCCTAATGGCATTGGAGCGTCCCATAGGGCGTCCCAAATGGCCAGACAGAAAGTCCTGCTTTCTGTTTTGGTCTCAGGGTCTCAGGGGAGTATCCCATGGGGCATCCCAATTACTATAAGGCATCCCAGGTGGGTCGTCCCACAGCATGCCATGATCCAAAACGCTGCGTGCCGGCTGCCAACAGAAGGGGATGACCTAAGTGGGTCGTCCCATCATGTTCTAACCCAGTTTTTCATGCATTTAAGATTTGAACTTATCAGAACTCATCCAAATGCTCTTAAATGAATTCAAATCAGTTTGAACACTCTCAAAAGTCTTCAAAACTTCACTAACTTGCTGAAACTTTAATTTTGGCATATTTGATGAAGCTTTTCAAACCCAATCTTTTGGACTATCTGAAACATCATAAAATAATCTTTAAACATAAAAAACTCATTAGTAGTCTCCTCAATTAGATTTTGATCATCAAAATTAATTCTTGGAGCAATAATCTTCCTCTTTTTATGATGACAAAATATTTGAGTGTTCAAAACAAAATATCTTTAAAGCTCAAGTAATTTAGGTTGTAAAGCACTAGAAGAATTATGCCAAGAGTTCAATCATAGAAGATCATGATATACAAATTTTAATGAATTAACTCATTTAGCTCAAATAATTTATGAATGAATTAGAGAATTTCTAAAGA
>KE508705.1:3431-15062 GCA_000441515.1 Elaeis oleifera | reverse complement strand
TTTCATGAGTATTGGACCAATTCAAATCAGATTTGAATAAAGAGTTCTTCTCTCATTTGGCCATTAGAATCATCTATAAATAGAGAGGGTCTCTACCTATGGAGAAAAGAAGAGAATAGAATAGCAAACAAATCAAATTGAAAGAAGAGAAAAAGAGAGAGAGACAAGCATGTGAAGAGAGAGGTCCTTCATCTTCTATATCTCTCCCTTTGTTGCTGCCTCCTCTCTTTCGGCATGGATCCTTCTTGGGCATCCTACCTGCTGGTGTGAGGTATCACATCATCATATCTCATCCCTCGATTGATTGTGTATGCGAAGCCAATTGGATTGGAGTACATTCTGCTTTCCTGTAGTGTCTGACATGCATGCAAAGTAGAGGGTCTGCATATTCAGGCCTCCGTGAAGGTTTATATTAGATAATTTAAGATTTGATCCCTGATTCTACTGTAATTCAGGTAAGAATTTAATCCTTAAATAAGTAGAACATTAGAGAAAATTTTTAGATGCAACCTGAGCATTCTGGAGGAAAACTGTTTCCTTCTCTTCAACTGATATCAGAGTAGGTCTGAAATATATACATACAAAATAAAATTTTTTATGATTATTTATATAATATATAATTGAGATTTTTTGTGTGACATTAAATCTCATTTAGATCTATTTATATAAAATTTTTGATCTGATTTTGATTGGATTAGAGGTGCCTAATCAATGGTTGATTGAGGTTGTTATAAATCTGTTATAACAGAATTCTGCTATTGCTAAATTTTTGATGAAAAACAACATGAATTAAAATTTATTTAAATCTATTTAATAAATTTAATTTGTTATTTTTTTATGAAGTGAGGATTATTTTAGATTTCTTTCGATGGATATTTAGATCTGAATCCTATCATAATTCAGCACTGTGAGAAAATAGATTTTATCATAAATTAATTCCTTATGCATTCATATTTGTATCTAATTATTTTCTATTTGATATCAAATCTAAAATTAATATTTTATAATTAGTATAAGATAAGTTTTAGATTTGATATGATGTATATGAGACATCAAATCTAATTGGATTAGATAAAGAACATAATTGATGAGATCAAGGATATATTCAAGACATAAAATAGTTTTGTCAAGAATTGCATGTTGATGTAATTATATATGAAATTAGATTCAGATCTTAATAGTCTAGTATTCGGATTGATGAGATCACTAGACCGTCCGATCATAAGAGATTGAAGAGATTAATCTCTCTTTTGCCTATTCGATGGGTTCTCTTATGACGTGTAGGGGTGTCGTCGTGATCCAGTTTCATGAAAAAAAAAGTGAATAGAATTTTATGTATTATTTGATTATAAATATATTTAGATTAGATCTAAAATAATTTATGATTCATTATAATAGGATAAAATTTAAATATAAAATTATTTAGATCTGAAAATTATGTTTCATCCAAGAAAAAAAGAGCTCTGGCAAGGATAGAGGAGGTTGATAGGCACCAGTTTTGGAGCATAGATGATCCTAGGTAACAAAAGCAAATTAGCACCTGATGAAAAGATAGGCTCTAGATTCAGCGGCTTGATTGTAAATACCATATTATGCACAACCTTTCCTAGTTTCTGTTTAGTATAATCTAGGTATTTAGTTTGTTCAATAGGGTTAACCATAGAAACCACTTTACTTTAGATGGGATAAGAGAGTTTCAAATAGTTCCTACTAGAGGCTAAGTCAATCTCTATGGACCAAGAAGTAATATAGAGAAGAGGTAGTGAAAATTCCCTTTGAATCAAGGAGCCAAACGATCTCACTAGGGCCAGTTGAAAGAAATTTATCTTGGAGTAGGGAAAAGAGGTGGTTCTTCAGAGTTTCAACCTCCAGAGTGAGGTGTTTGAATTTAACTTTTCAATAGGAGGAAGCATGATCAAAACAATTAGCAATATAGCAGAGTTCTTATTTTTTTTATCTACACACCTTATAAAGATCTGGGAATAGAGTTTTGAGAGGAGCATTGCTTAACCATGGGTCATACTAGAAAGTGTGCTCATTCCATTCCTAACAAGGAACATGCATCTATTCTAGATTAGTGGGAGAGAGGTAGTAACATCCTTCCACAATTTAAACAACAGGATCTCGACCTCTAATAGGGTGAGAGTTTAAATTTCTTAGAGTAGAAGGATAAAAAATTTCTTCTACAAATTCTTGAATCCTTAGTAAGATATCTCTAGCTCCATTTTACAAAAATAGACTGGTCAAAGACCTTTAGGTCTTTAATATCAAGATCCCCTTCTTCCTTGGCCACACAAATGTTCCTCCAATTAACTTTAGAGCAAAGGTTGGAAGCGGACTCAAAATCTCTTAAAGAAAATTCTAATGGATTTTATCAAGCTATTTGTAGATCTAGAGAGGCATTCTATAACAAGATGGATAAAAAGTGGGTAAGAAGAAAGCACAGCATTCACCGACATGATTCTACCACCAAAGGAGAGCAATTTTTCCTTCCATGAAGTGAGTTTAGCTTCAAACTTTTGGATCAAAGGCAGTCAATCAGCATTTGTAAGCTTACCTGCTTAAAGAGGAAGGACAAGGTATTTAAAAGGTAGGGAAGAAGCTTTATAGTTCAGCTTAGAAGATAAGATGGGGCCATTAGAATGAGATGGTCCAATAGCGACCACCAAACTTTAGAAAATTGATGGCAAGGCAGGATGTCGATTTAAAGAGTATAGGAGAAGATTCAAAACTACAAAAAGACGTTTCTCTCTATAAAAAATATCATCAGCATATTGGAGGATATCAGCACCCTCCAAGCCATGAAATAGACCAATATTTTTGCAGTGAAATTAGCTTAGTTAACGGATGTACAACATGGCTAAAAAGATAAGGATAAAGGGGGTCTCCTTACTGTGGGTTAGTTTTATAAGAGAACCAATCCTCAGAAGTGCTGTTGACACATACAACAACTTTAGAAGAGCATAAGAGGTTGCCAATCCATCTGCACCACTTAGGTGGGAAGCCATAGTGAGCTAGCAGGTTAAAGAGGTAGTTGATATTCATCTTATCAAAGTCTTGGAGAAATCCAGTTTACAAATGGCCCCACAAACTTTTTCTCTTCTATAGTGATTGATAATCTCATAAACACATAATACATTATCAAGAATTGATCTTGCCTTGATAAAAGTAGTTTAGGCAGGGTCAATGAGGTCATGTAAGAATGGTTGCAATCTATTTGCTAGAACTTTTGAGATGATCTTTATGCATGAGTGGATGAGGCAGATGGGCCAAAAATATAATAGATAGGAGACAGCATCCTTCTTAGGAATAAGACAAAAGTAGCATAGTTAAGCTCAAAAGGATTAATATTGAAGTCAAAAGATGATTGAAAAGATCTATAATATTAGAAGAGACAGTATTCCAAAATTTCTGAGAGAAAATCATTGAAAATCCATCTGGGCCAAGGCTCTTATCAATTTGAAGGCTAAACATAGCTGATTTGATTTCATCAGGGGAAAAGGGTCATCAAGGCTCAAATTTGAAGGTTGGTGGGCATATAAGGTCCCTCTGTTCAAATCAATTGGATGCTTCCGATACTTTGTGAAGATCTTTTTAAAGTATGAAGTGAGATTATCAATAATATGCTTGTGATCAATAAAATGTTGGCCCTTCTGAGTGAGATGAGAGATCCATTTCTTCCTTGTGAAAGTTAGCAATACGATGGAAGAAAGCCATGTTACTATCTCCCTCTTTGATCCATTTCACCTTTGCTTGTTGCTTCCAATAGATCTCTTCTCTCTTATACAAGGACAAAAGTTTGTTCCTCCAAGCTGCTCTACGGTCAATCTTAGAGGAAGAGAGAGAGTCATTGTTGATTCTATGATGGATTTGATGATTATAAATATTGAATAATTATGGTACTAATCATATGTTCAAAGATGGATGTAGGATTTCTTAAATACTTACAATGAAGAAATTATCTATGAAAGAAATTCTCTTAAGATGCTAAGCCAAAGTACTTAAAAGAATAAGTTCTCACAAATTTGTATGGCCATTATGAAGAAATAAAATTGAAAGAAGAAATATCATTTGAAAGCATTAGGATCAAGAATTTAAATTTGAGAGATCAAATTATGAAAGAATGAAGTTGAAAGATTTTGAGTCGACTCTGATACGTTGGTATCAAATGGCACAAAACTCGAGTTGACTCCTAAAAAACTTGAGTCGACTCTCAGAAAAATAAGAGCAGAATTTTTGAGTGCAATTCTCCAGCTGATTCTTACTATTTAGGAGTTGACTTCTACTATTCACGAGTCGACTCCAGTCCCAACAATTAGTTCTGTAGAAATTCAAATTTGTTCCAAATGAGTTCCAATGATTAGTTTTATTTTCAATGGCTAGAAATGGCTAGTTTGGCTTCTAAAAAAATTGAAAGGTTTACAAACTCAATGAAGAGCTAAGATTAAAGGAACTAAAAGAGTGAATCATGTAAATTAGTGAGAGCTTCATTGCATATTCTTGAGAAGAGGAAAAGAGAGGAAAGTTGCGCATAGAATTTAGTGGGCTTGCACGAGTGATCTTTTTCATCATCAACAACATCCTCTCAAGCACCAAAGAAGAGAAAATTCAAGCTTCAAAGAGCAATATTGCAACATCTTCACCGACCATTAAAGAGTTTTGTATTTTCTATTTTAATTGTGCTGAAACTTTTATTCATTATATTTATTTATTTATAAATTTTTTTAGGAGAAAGAAACTTAGGGTAAGGCCCATCTAAGCCCAAAACTGGACTTATAAAATTTTAGTTGGTGAGTTTGTAAAACCAGCTGGATTGGTTATAAACTCAAAAATAATCGATGTGCGATTTTGGTTGGTAATCTCAAAAATTAACTAGAATTATTTATGATCCTGAATAAAATAATTACACTATAATTGGGCTGATTATAGTATAATTTTTAAGGAGAGCTTGGGGAGTGGACGTAGGTGTGGAGTTACATCGAACCACTATAAATTTTATCTTTATGTTGTGCTTAGTGTGCATATTTTTAATTCTTACTTTATATTCATACTTTACTTTATTATCTCAATTTCACTGTAACATAATTATATACACCCCATAGTCACTTAAGATAGCTTAAATTGAAGCATATTATTATGTAACTTTAGATTTGGTAAAGTTTTAAAGAACCCAATTTATCCTCTCTCTTAGGTTGCTATCTTTTTGGGTGACAATTGATATCAGAGCGGTTATAATTGCCTTATATTCTATTATTTTATCTTTTGACAAAAAGAAAAAGAATATTTTATCTCAAATCTGATTTTGTATAGCTATATTCTTAATATAATATCATTTAAGAAAAATTCAATAATTTTATATCTTTTTTGAACTTAATTGAGTGATATCTCTTAAAAAAAGAAAGAGATACTCTTATTGAAAAATAAATATCTCTTTATAATTATTTCAATGATCTATTAGTATCAATTCAAAGTGATTTATTATTTTATTTTGAATTTAATCGATTCATTTTTTCAATCAAAATTTTCATAATTTGTATAAAAAAGGAAAAATATTCTTTTGAAAATTAATATATCTTATACTTTGTTTTGAATGAATTTTTTATTTTGAAAAGCTCTATCTTTCTTGAATCTTTGAAATTCAAAGTGATTCTGTAATTAAATTTGAGAATCTATTTCATGCATCAATTTCATTAAAAAAAAAGAGATATATATTTTAAATCTATATTATTAAAAGAGAAAAGAACTTTTGAATCTATATTGAATTTTCTATAAACTTTCAAAGAAAGATTTTAAAAGGGAAGAAGTTAGAAAATCTGTATTTGAAAGTTAAATTCAAATTAAATTTGAAAGGAAGTGAACTTAAATCAATTTTGAAAATTGAATACGTACACATTTGAATATGAGTTGATTTTGATGATATTTCTAAATCTTTCTCTTACACTTTTGATGTTGTCAAAAAGGGAGAGCAGGTATGTTGAGCATATACTGGAGTTGATCATATGCTCGAAATGCTTGAGATACTCATTTGCTTGCTTGAGATAAACATATGAAATGAGTAAATATTGAATTATGTATTAAATTTTTGCTATCAAAAGTTAATTGAAATATTTATGAAGTATATGTTTACAAGTACTTACTTATTCATTTCATAATTCATATTAATATTGATAAATTAATTGAAATACATTATGTTTTATTGCATATATACTCAAAGTTTTTTCATCATCGAAAAGGGAAGATTGTTGACCCTATGATTATTTTTGATGATTATAAAATTATTGATTAATTATGGTACTAATCATTATTTTAAAGATAGATATAGGATTTTTTAGATGCTCACAATGAAAAAATTATCCATGAAAAAAATTTTCTTAAGATGTCGAGTCAAAGTACTTAAAAGAATAAGTTTTCATAAGTTTGCATCACTCTCTTAGAAAATATTCAAGTCTTGAAGTGCAAAAGAAGAAAATGGCTATTGCTCAGAAAGATAGCAACCCAAGAGTGGGGGTGAATTAGGTTCTTTAAAAGCTTTTACTAAATCTAAAGTTAAATAATAATGTATTTCAATTTAAGCTATCTTCAGTGATTGTGGGATGTATATAATTGTATTATAGTGGAATTGAGGTAATAAAACAAGTAAGAATTAAACTATGCACACCAAGCATAATAAAAAATAAAATTTTATGGTGGTTCAGTGCAACCCATACCTATGTCCACTCCCCAAGTTTTTCTTAGAAATTTATTATAATCAGCCTGATTATAGTACCTTTATTTTATCTGAAATCATAAGCAAATCCAATTGATTTTTTAGGATTACCAACCAAAACTATACATCAATTATTTTCAAGTTCATAATCAATCCAAATGATTTTACGGCTCACCAACTAAAACCTTATAAGTCCAATTCTAAACCTTGACAGACCTTACCCCAAGTTTCTTTCTCCTAAAGAAACTTGTAAAGAAACAAGATTCAATGAATAAGAGTTTCAGCATAATTAAAATAGAAATAAAAAACTCTTTAATGCCCGATAAAGATGTTGCAAGATCACTCTTTGAAGCTTAAACTTTTCTTTTTTGATGATTAGGAGGATGTTGTTGATGATGAAGAAGATCACTCGTGTAAGCCCATTGAATTTTGTGCACAACTTTTCTCTCTTTTCTTTCTCAAGAATATCCAATGAAGCTCTCCTTAATTTGAATGATTCACTCTTTTAATTCCTTTAATCTTGGGTCTTCATTAAGTTTAGAAGCTTTTAAGTCTTTTTTAGAACCAAATTAGCTATTTCTAACCATTGAAAATAAAAATTCGCCATTGGAACTCCTTTGGAATAAATCTAAATTTCTTCAGAATTAGACGTAAGGGCTGAAGTCGACTCATGAATAGTAGGAGTCGACTCATAAACTTAAGAGTTAGCTCAAGAACTGCACTCAAAAATTTTGCTCTCTATTTTTCTGAGAGAGTCGACTCAAGCTTTTCAAGAGTCGACTCGAGCTCTGTGCCTCTTGATGCCAATATGCCAGAGTCGACTTGAAACCTTTCGAAGTCGACTCAAGCTTCCAACTTTATTCTTTTCATAATTTGACCTCTCAACTTAAATTCTTGATCCTAATACTTCTAAATGATATTTCTTCTTTCAATTTTATTTTCTTTATAATGATCTAATTTTGGATGAGCAGTAGATTTAGATAGGTCCCAGCTCCAATTTCTTAATATGGACTAGGTGCAACTAAATTTTAGCACTAGATTCTTACCCGCACTATCAGAAAACTTGTCTTTCCAGTAGAAAAAGATGATCTCAAAAAGAGAATCAATTGAGGCCAACTTTGATCAGACCTACAAAATTTATTAGGCTTCTAGCAATTTGCAAAGAACAATTGTAGAGGGGTGCAATTTGAACAAGGGAATGAGAGGAAAATTTGTTGAGAGTTAGGGCACATTTGATCCCATTCCTTAGAAATAAGAAACCAATCGAGCTTTGCAAAAAAAGGATCTTTACATCGATTACTCCAGGTAAAGTCTTACCTTTAAGGGGAGATCGATGAGGTGGAAATCTCTAATGAGAAGATTAAACCCTGTAGTAACCCAGTGAGGTTGAGGATTACCAGTTCTTTCAAAAGGCTTGCATGTAGCATTGAAATCAGCACCTACAACCTAGGGCCACTAAACATCAGTTTGACTTGCCAGAGCTCATCCTAGAATTGAGGTTTAGGTCATGGTCAAAGGGCCAATAAACCATTGTCAAGGACCAATGGCGATTAAGGAGAGAATCCTCCCAGAGTACAATAATGGAGAAGGAGAGAACTTCTTTTCTGATGGGAGTGACTCTACTAGAATCCCAACCCAAAAGGATTCCACCTGAAGATCCAAAGCCTTAAGGCTGAACCAAGAATCAATATGCCCACCATACAAGGATCTAAGGATAGCTTGGTTCACTGAGTCCAACTTGGACTTTTGCAATCCAACAGCACAACACCTAAGGAGGAGATGGTATCTTTGATGGTCCATCTTTTAGATGGATCACCAATTCTATAGACATTTCAAGAAAGAATTGATATCGCTACCAACAGAATTCGAGCATCAGTAAGAAAATCGAAGATGAAGAGGGAGGCGTACTAAAGAAGGAAGCATTAGTAAGATCGGGTCAAAGACCATCATTCTTGGCCTCCTCCACCCTATATTTCTCTAGCCGTAGTAGCAAGTCAATAAGTTTTGAAGCATCACCATCCACTATATAGAGTCTGCAAGATCTTTCCCATTCAAGAAGAGTCTCCTTGGGGATATTGTGAAGAAGGAGAGGATCTCTAAGTAGGTTAGGGTTTGGGTTCTCTGTCTCTAACTTTTAGACTCAAATACGGTAGGTGCTTTTATTTCTACAGGGGAGAAGTCTATCAATTGCAAATTAGACTGATTACATGACCTCAGGCCTCACACACCTTTTAGGTCCATCAATTTGGGGTAAAGGAGAATCCTTTGATGGGGAAGCATTTCCATCAGGAGGAGGGATAGGACCTTGGGAGGCATTTCATCGTTGGCTTCGATAGAAGTAGTCAAGGGTAGCTCCTTCACCATCTTGTTGGGTACCATAGGTGAACCCAATTGCAAGTCATCAAGCACCATCCCAAGGTTAAGGAGTGCCATTAAGGATTTTGAGTCCACCGACACCCATAGAGGAAGGGAATCGATGACCTCAGGGCATAAAAGGAGCGGGTCCACCAAGTATTCCCCACAATAGATCAACTCAACCACTAGAAGACTATCTTGGAGGATTGGATCTGCCAATGTGGATCCAGTGTTGCAATTAGCATCCACAAATATTGGGTCCTAACCATTATCCACCAACATAGGAGGATCAGAACTAGTGGTCGGTTGAGATGACTGGAGTGAATCCACCAAATATATCAACTAGGAGGAGATAAGATCCATCAGGAGTGAGTGAAAGAATGGGTTGGGCATCACAGTCCTTGGGTCCCCACCTATTGATGAGAAGGATGGAGGTTTCATCATGGTGGGGAGTGCCAAATTGGGTTGACTCAGCAACTCATTGCGATAAATTTAGAATCGAGAAAGGATGACTCAGCTTTTTCATCATCGCTGCCTCTAGTCTGGCTTCAATGAGGAAGGCATAAATCACTCTCAAAGAGGGACATAGGACATCTAGGCAAAAAGAGGGTCATTAAGGGGATGGAGCATTGTTCAGTTCTAGCAATTTTACTGGAACAAGAAATCTAAATCCCCATAGAAAAGATCAATTTTGGATGGGATGGAACTGGCTTTGTCGGTGAAGATGGAGAGGTTAATGTCATTTTGCTCCCAAAGATTCAAGGGCCCTGGGTCATATTGATTGAAGATGCCAAAAGCTAAAATGATTTTCAAGATAGAGGAAGTGTTTCTATAAAAGATGGAAATATCTAAGAGGCAGATCCTGAGTCTTAATCCCACTTTGTCCTCAAATCCTCCCTCTCTAATGATCTAAGGTGAGATAGAGAGATAGGAATGGAAAAGTAATGTATATTGGTGAGGAAGGCTTTCATGATCTTAGATCTGGAAAGAAAGGCAATAAGGAAGTGGTTTGGATCCAAAACTTTTGGCTTTGAAGTGACCTCCGAAAACTCTATGGCAAGGGATTTAGAGAGTTGGGCATGGTAATCAGGGAGCCATTTGTAGTAGTGACTTAAATGATCCTAGATATCAAGACTTAGAGAATATAGCTTTAGATTCGTCATCAAAAGTGAGAAAAATGGAAACGGAGTGGAAGGAAAGCTTGGTGAGCCGGCTAGTAGAAGAAAAGGCATAGATCCCTTGCAAGATCGAGAGGTGTGCTCAAATCCTCTATAGCAAAAGTACAACAAATTATTTGATAATTCTTTAATATGGCCCAGTTCAACATGCCGAAAGTAAGCTTTCTGTCTAAAGGATCTATAAGGATGCAAAGGGAGAGAAGTAAGGAGAGTACAAGCAGAATGATGATCAACAAGCTATTTAGAGGGGTAGGGGGGTGAATCCTTGGGGGCAAATAGGAAACAAGGCTTACCCAAGATACCACCATCTGTTAAATGTATGTCCTAAAAGCTAATACGGCGGATACATTGTAATAAGTCTAAGGCATAATTTTGTACCTAATATATTGATTTGAATAATACAAAGACAAGTTTCATTTTCATTCAAGAGTAATGTATCCTTGAATCGTTCATGAAATTAATACTTCGATATATATTCTCAAAGTATTGAGAATTAGAGGCATATATAATTAATTCTTAAATATTCTCAGTCATAGTATTATCATGAGGACGGTGATCGATCCGAATAGATCGATGTACAGATCGCTTTTTTCAAAATAGATGAGTCTCTGATCTACAGTGTAGAGATACCAAGTGACGAGTGTGAATAGTTGTTAGAGAATAACTAGTACTGAATATGACCATATGGGAGATCACTTGAATTTCTAATCAATCATCAGTAATTATCTTGATGCTGTAGTTGTGTGAATGATCCTTTGACCTACGATAGTACGACTGCTCGTAGTGAAACTACTGAAATTTGACTGATACATGAACACAGTCTCATTGAGACCTTATAGTAGATGTTAGCGACAGTTGATCCACTGTAAGAATAGGATGCACATCTAGATGGAATCTATCGACCTTAATAGAGAGTAGTCTTATGAAATTTGTACTGACATGTCTATGAGTGCTGATATGTTTATGCCATCTATGCCACATTATCTATGAGTGCTGACATATCTCTTGGTGATTGATACTTTCAAAAAAAATCTACATCAGATACCACATCATCACCCATGCTATGTCAGTAAATAAAATTTTCATCTTTCATGCCATATCATCATTCGTATGCCACGTTATCTATGCCATGTCATATTCGTCAAATATTTTGCACCATATAAATATTGATTATTGCCAGCTAGAATTTTTGATGCGAGAAAGTGGTCGGAATCCGAAAAAAAGACTATATTAAAATAATTCAGAAAGCATAGAGACTAAAGTTTAGGATTTTATAGTTTAAAGACCATTCAAAAAAATTTGATTTAGTTTAGGACTAGGAACATAATTTATCCTAAATTTTATTACTAATCACTTTAATTTAGTACATAATTATCATAATTATAAGTAAAT
>KE508699.1:0-17348 GCA_000441515.1 Elaeis oleifera | reverse complement strand
CCAATTAAAATAGGTCTTAACCCAATTAAGAACCTAATTTAATCAGATTAAATTAGATTTAAATCTGATTTAATTTCTAATCGAATTAGAAATTAGGTTGATCCAAGTCCTAATAGAACTAGGACTAGTTTTTCCTTGCACTTGGCTTATCCAATAAACCAATTGGACTTGATCCAATCAAGTCCAAACCAAATCTAATTAAATCATATTCAATTAGACTTAATCTCAGCCCTTTGGCTCAATCAAATTAAGCCAATTAGCAATCGAATTGCTAATCGATCCTCCTGCAACACTTGCACTAGGTTAAACATCAATCGTATTGATCGTTTAATCCTAGAACAATTCTTAATCGTTGATCAACCATCCGATCGGATCGTGAACTCTAATGCGTGTGACCTCATAGGTCCAAACCTAAACCGGTAGCACCGGAACAAATTTTTGTACCAATCGAAGTGACTATCTAGCAATAGTACCCGACGGCCGGATAGGTCGAATGTGTAGAACAACATCCTTAGAATCCATGCGGATATAGTTTTCATATAATTCATCTCCTTGACCAAAATGCTCATAGGACACCTCAGAGTTCAACTGTCAACTCTGATCAGGTTGTTCACATTGTATTTCAAATATCAAATCCATCTGATGGATTATCCTGGTCAAGATTTTGCTAAATTGAAATACAGCGACTCATTCTTCTCTAACTCTTGGAGTGGTCAATCCCATCTCGATCACACTCCGACTTGCAAGTACTTGACTGTGCCCAGAAGCCTTCCGTCACTGAATTAGAAATTCAGTTAGTCCAGTACCAAAGCACAGTGAGTTGCTTGCAAGTCACTGAGACGATCTCAGGTCTAAGGGATATACTTATACCTATATCCCATCAGAGACATTCTCGACAGCAGAATGCTCTGGAGTTGGCCACGTTCAATGACGATGTACTCTTACATCTCACCTGTATGCTATACCAGTGTCTCCACACTCCTTGATTAAGAGGACAATCAACCCATATGGCCTATAGCGACCTATGCTCGATAGAAGCTGTCATCCTTATTAACAGCCTATCATTTGGTCGTGAACAATTTTAAGGACTAATTGATAAATCCTCTTTTTATCGAACCTAAATAGTCTTAAGGATTTCATCACAACAACGGTGTTCATTAGAAGATGAAAATTTATGATGAAAATGCCAAAAATATATTTATTTATTAACAAATCAATTACAATACAAGGTTGCTCAATCGTCAACAGGTTGACGATTGGCTTTTGGGACATATTTCCTAACACATGATTCATGTAGCCCAGCCACTTTAGGATCAAAGCTTCGTTGGAGTTGTGTTAGTTTGTGGAGATGCTCCATTTTCTTTGGTTTTTAAATATATGAGAACCTTTCAGAGATCCAACTTATTGTGAATTTTGATGATTATGTTTGTTTGAGTGTTCTTGATTTATGTAGTTTGGTAATAAGAATCATCTTAAGAACACTACATAAATCACTTCGAGGAAATCATCTCAAGGAAATGGATAAAAGAGGAATCCAACTTGTTGTGAATTTCTGGATTCCTCTTTTATCCATTTCCTTGTGGTTTGATGATCATTGCATTCAAAATGGCTTTGACCAGCTCTTTGCTTGACATGCAGGTCATCTTATTTGATGAAGATTTAGTTCTTCTATTAGGATCCAAATCTGAGAAGATTATATTTGACTGTAGGGTCCCTAGAAGGGTCCATTAGGTCAAGCAAATACTGGCCAACTAGTTCAATTCAGGAATACATTTGGGCAGCTCATTTGAGATTTATGATTCTCTTTTGTTCAGAGTCCTTGTGGGAAAGGAAGGAAGTTGGTTGAGTCTGTTTGAAAGGCTATTGGGCTCAGTTGCTGGTCAACTATGCATTTCTGAATTTGATCATGAAAACTGATAAAAAGAATGGCTGCATGCTCTTCTTCTTCTTCTTCTTCTTATTTCCTACCTTTCTTCCTTATCTTGTTCTACTTCTCTTATATATTCCTTCTTTCCTCTATTCTTTATTCAGGTTATCTGTTGCATTGATAAAACACAAGAAATTACTGCTTTTTGTGAGTTCTGAAATTCAGATCTAAATAGATCTGTTGTTATTGCTTATGTCAAAACAATTTTAAACCAGAACATATTGGAGAATCCTAGTGGGTATCCTCAAAACTTCAAAGGGGCTCCATCAGGAGATTATCCTGTTAATAGGTACTGCTGTAGAGTTGTATCAAACAAAGGAAGAAATTTCTTATTCTTCTTTAGCAACACCAATAATCTACTTTACAACATGCTCATCCTAATGTTCTTGAGTTTTCTTTAAGAAAATGTAAGTGTAGTGTTTCTTTTGTTTTTTCAAAAGGCTGGACTCTTTCAATCATGCCATCCTTGCTTGCATTATTAGTGGCTTAACATTTTCCACATGATTGTTGGAAGCAAGCAATATACACTGAAATCAAAAACCTAATGTGACTTGGAGAAAAATCCTCGGTTTGTTTCCATTCATGAGCTGCTTAGTTATGGAGAGAGTAGGAGGTTCAAGGGAGTCGGGGAGGGGAATTGGATGAGTGATGAAGGTATTGGTTGTGGTGGCTGCAGGAAGGTGGCGTTGAGACAATAGCAGTGACAAGGAGGGAGAAAAGAGCGATAAGGAGTAGGAGTGTCTATACATACTCTCAATCTCATGACAGGTGTCCATTGGTGGTGGAGTAGTTGAGGATTCAATGCGGTGATGATGAGGGAAGGAGAGTTTAAGAGGGGGAGGCGGCGAATCTCTCTATTGAACAGGTAGAATGGTAGATATAGAAATTCAAATTGGTGTTTTCAAGGTGGTAATATCAATATATGTTGTGACTAAGATTTTAGAAATCGGTACCGAGATCCATACCAGTTCTTGATCAGGATGGTACGATATCGGACATCGTACTGTACTGAGTGTCGGTACTGTGTGGCGTACTGGTTTCATACTGATACACCACGAAGTCTTTTATTTTTCAGTTGATTTTGATTTCAAATAATTTTTTATTAATTTTAATTACTTTATATCCAAGTAATATTTATATTATATAACAATTTTATCATCCGAAAAATAAAGAAGTCTAAAACAATGCATTAAATATATCTAAAGTATAAATTACAAAAATAATATACTATCCTTAAGATCTCTACTAATCTAATCTCTCGTCGAGTGTTTGTGACGCTCGTAGATATTCGAATCATTCGCATACTCCGGAGGAATATCAGTCTATCTCATAGCACTGTACTTCTGAATATTCATCCCATAAGATATCCTCTCTGGATTGTAAGACATCTCAGATCTCTTATTCAAACTCTGACTTTGAGAGGTATCCTCGGGATAATGTTATGGCTGTAGAGGGGTCAATCTAAATATGTCAGCAGCAAAATCTGATCTGTAAGATGCTTCGGACTGTATAGAATAGTAGCCACTGGGAGATGATGTCTCAAATACACCATATCCATATGGATCATAAGCTGCCTGTAGGTGATAGGATCCATTATGCGAGGATGATCTAGATACATTCATGGATTCTACTCCACGTGTAAGGTCATCTGAAGTTGCATCATGTGCTGGACAATCTTTGGAAGGCCGTTGTCTATATGAAATCATATCCTTGTGGGGTCTATCATCTCGTGCACTATGGTTTTTATCTTGTGTGGCATGTGTAAATTGAGACTCATCGATGAATCGAATACCACCTTACGGCAGCATCTTATGAATAGTGGTCTCGTATCTTCCAGTCTTTTCCTGATTATCAGATCCATGACTACTATCATCACTCTTGTTACAGCTGGTCTCCGAATTTGGGTTAACTAACTTCTGCACTCTCGGATGCTGCAACTGTCTTTTCGAAAAATTTATCTTTTCGAGCTCTTTCAGTGCCTCTCTGTTATTGACTTTGCTATATCTGGAAGGATGGATGTCTTCTTCCTGCTTGAGATGATTGGCCTCGTTTCAACATTTTTCGCTCAAACATCTAGGAGGATGTTTCGGACATGGAGTCACGTGATGACTAACTCTCCTGTGATCCCTCAGGCTTTGGCTGATTAGCTGGAATCCTATGTGGAATATTTGTATCTGCCCACTGCCCTGAATCTATCCTGATCTTTCTAGCTACCATACTGGTTAGTTGTGGAGGGAATCCTAGCTCATCAAGTTTCGGCTCCTGCTACTCTCTTATAAGTCATCCAACCATCAGATCCTCGTCATCAATGGCATAATTATCTATCGTCAGATCAGTATACTTCAGCTGTACTTCATCCTGAATGCATTTTAGCCTCAATCTTAAATTATATTGCATGTATACAAGATCATTGAGGCATTTCTATGTCAGACGATTTCTCTGTTTGTTGTAGATAAGGACGAAAGTCGATCAATTGCACCACACCCCTTAGAGGAGACCGTCTGGAAAAGAATGCGGATGGCCACATTTCAAATTTTGTGCGGACTCCAAAATGAATCTATCATTCAGTTGCAAGAATATTAAACAAATTACATATTAGATTTCATGATATTAGTAGGTATGTAATGTCAACAAATTCCTCAGTATTGATATGTAATTTATCTGGATTTATTTCTTTTTGCTTATGACAACTGATGAGACTTTAAAGCTGTCGTCCCCTCTCTAAATTATTTTATTTATGAAAAATATATATATTAAATTAATAAATATATTATTTATTACTGATCGAATTAAGTTAAATGCTCGCATCTTAATTAACCTAACATATCTCTTGTAGACAGATACGATTTCTGAATCAGGCACCATCTTATATATCACATTATAGAGAGCATTGAGAAGCTTATTATCCATATTTATCCTAGATATGATATACTATAACCTCGGATTCAAATAGTGAGTTGAAAATAAATTTCACAAATGATTAAGTGGACTTATATAAGTATAAGAAAAAAAATTTTCAGATAATTTTTGAATTCATGCTTACCGACTAGATGCAAATCCCTATCCATCTGATAGTAAGCTGAAAATAGATTCCACAAATGATTAAGTAGACTCATATAAGTATAAGAAAGAAAATTTCAGATGATTTTTGAATTCTTGCTTATCGGTTAGATGCAAATCCTTATCCATCTGATAGTTTCAGCGGTACTGAATGATGTTGATGTATTTTTAGGTATGTTTTGGATCTATCTCACTAATCTGTTTCTTCATCCTCTTCATGTGATATAAGAAGTCTATTTGGGGGTATCTTTTACTATCCACGGTGTGAAGCACCTCATATAATGGCTTGATAATCTTCACTATTTTATCAGTCTATTGCCAGAATGACTGGCTGGTCATCAAGTTCTTCACATGACTTCCATCAGTATTGGTCCTCGTATATCTGCTTTCCTGCCACTTGATACTGACAAATATCTGATGCAAGGCTGTTTCTTCTGCAGAACGCTATTAAATGCTATGCAGTTTGTAGCAAATCGTGTGACATCCAATCTCAAGATCTCTCCTCTAATATATTTCCGTATCAATGACAGAATCCATGTATGATTGTAAATAAATCTAATAATAGATTGGACTAAGTCCACTGTCTGCTGCATTGTACGAAGCTTCTCAATATCCATCAATATGAAGTCAATGCAATGTGCAGCATATGATGTCCAATAAATATGCAGTCGCTGCTCCATCAGCAACTCATCGACGGTCTTATATTGCAGCCTATTATTTGTGATGATCTGCACGACATTCTACTCTCTTAGTGAATCAATCACCTCCTCCATTAGTCTAAGGATGAATGCGGCATTGTGCATCCTATCTGAAGCATAATTGACTTGTAAAAAATATTTTCCATCATAATATGTCAAGAAGTTGATGACACTCCGTCTAGTAAGATCAGTCCAACCATCATACATCACCGTCAGTCCGTAAATAGGTAATTTATTCTTGTAAGAAGTCCATCTTTCTAAATCTTCCTTATTACTATCAAGAAGCTGATCATTGATTTTCTAGGTGCTGGGGGATCTACACCGGGGCCGGCAGCTTGTATGGCTGAAATGGTAGATCGATAGTAAGTATTGCTCGCTGCATTCGCTGGAATGTGACTGAAATAAAATTATGATCCAATAGCTCGTTATATATTCTTGTTCTTATCCTTCTTCAACATAGTGTCAATCTTTTGTTGTTTTGAATCCTTATTGAAAAAAATCTGTGGATTCAAATCATGGATGATGGCTCCTACTGGAATGTCTCTGGAGGACTTTTTATTGTCAAAAACCACCAACATCGATGAAATACTGTCTGCCTCTACTGACTGGCTTCCTGATAGAGGTGGTCTTCCTAAACTCGGACTCTCTCCTAGCGATTATAGAATCGAATTTCGATTCATAGAATGATGGTCCAAATCGTTCTCTATATCTGACCATCTCCTCCAGATGGTACTGATAATCCAGACTCGTCTGAATGATAGCCTCAATTTGTGCCTCTTTGTTATCTGGAGTGGAGGCCTCTGACTCTCTGGAATGATAAGGTGGCTCTCCGATTCGACGGTTCATCTCTGTCTTCTTCTATTTTGTCCTCTCCTTCGTTGCTTTAGAATCAGTGAAGTGCTTTTTCATGAGCTGTCGGATCTTTTGTGAACATTTCCGACATATGACCACATCAGAATAACTATCAGTCAAATACTGCTTCAATCTAGTCATCCCTCCATTGAACTCTGTGCCATATTATTTGCATCTCCAATGGTGTCGAGCTGAGAGCATCTCATCATGCTCCCAGTCAATGTCATGCTCTGGCTCTTTATTTATTTCTGTAAGTTTAATAAAGCACGACAGTTTAATAATTATAAATTTTTTAAGAATACTCATTTCTCATAATTTTATTTATATATAATTTTAATTTTAATAATAATTTTAAATCTCATAAATTCAAAAAATATGTTATGTGCTTCAAATAATAATTCTGAATTAGCTAAAATATATTACTAATTTATATTTATATTTTTACATATTTTAATTATTTAATAATTAAAATTATTTTAAATTTAAAAATTTAAAAAAATATTTGAAGTTAGATCCAAGTAGAAATATGTCATGGATACTACATATATTTTTCTAAGTCCATTAATATGCATTAGATGTTATTTATTTTTTTATTTTATTCAAATTAAGCCTAGGCTCTCTGCATATTATGCATCCAAATCTTTACAATCAAACATAAAATTTATACTGAAAGTAGTTTGAATCATCCTAAATAATATTTGATTTATAATTTTTTTGAATTTATTTTTAATAATTTTATTGTGAAATATATATATTTAAGAAATAATTAGTAAAATTAATGATTTTAATTTCATTGTGTAGATCATCCAATGATCTATAATATAATGAATTATACCAAATTACAAATTTTGACATGATTTTTTCTTATTTTCTACTTGTCATTTTTGATCAAAAAAGATAAAAATAAATATTTAGTGACAGAATGATGTATTACCTTATTTCGGTAGAAATATGTCATCTCCTTGAAGTTATGAAAAATTTTTGAAATTTTTTCTCTTTTTTTGGGCTTTGTTCGCGTGTGTCGTCGCCTCATTGAAGCCTGAGAGCTTCTCTGGCTCTCTGCCTTTCATTCGAAAGGTAGAGAGCACCAAGCCACCAATTATTGGCAGCCCCCACCCACAAACACGCCCCCACGTTATCGATACAGCTTGGTTCGGGCCTGAATCGAGCCGAATCGAGCCATATCGCTCGGTTTTGGATGGTTTGTCCGTGAACCATACCGAATCGACTGGTTCGATGCAGTTCGTGTCATTTTCCGAAATTAGGCCGAATTGGACTGGTTCCCACCGGTTTGGTTCAGTTCGGTACGGGATGTACTCGAACTGATTCGGTATGGTTCACATCATTTTTTGAAAATTAGAGTCGAACTGGACTGGTTCCCCACCGGTTCGGTTCGGTTCGGTTCGGTACGGGATGTACCGACCGATTCGGATCGGTATGGAATACCTTGATTGTGACATTTATATTTTTCATAGCTCTTAAAGATTCAAGTTGGGTAATATTATTTGGGAAAGAACCTAAGCTCATCCTAGAAGTCATTGGACCTAAAATATGTAGGTTTGGCTCGAGGAGTGTAGAACCTTTTGTGCAAGCCCTCTGAAATTTGATTAGGGGGGGGGGATGTGCTGAAAATGCCCAAGTGTAGTATGGCAACTTTGTGGTTGCTAATTAGAGGATAGGCATATTTGTAGATCTAAAACTAGAAGTTTAGGAGATCTTTAAGGTTGGTGGATAATTCAGTCACGTGGGCACATTTCAAGGTGTAGTAGTAGTTGAGTTGATCCTTTTGTGTTCGTTATATGTTTTCCAAGCATATTTCCTTTGCTATGCATGTGCATGATACTTACTGTTGGTTGAGACATTAAGGCCCTTTTTGGGATTGCTATTGGCAATAGAGCTTTTCGAGCTTTTGAAAGTAAAACTTTCAAAAAGTAGAGTTTTGGGAAGTAGAGTTTTTACAAAAAAACTATTTGCTGTTTGGTAATCATATTTATCAAGTATTTTGAAAATTTAATATATGTCTGGTAACTAAAATAAAAACGTGCTTTTGGTATTTTTAAATGATGGTAACAGACATCGTGTAGTATTGTATTGTAGAAAATAATATAATATTATATATTAAAATATTATTATATTGAATAATATTATTATCATATAATGTAACATAATATTGTAACATAATATAATATTATTATAATTATAATGTAATATAACGTAATGGATTATAATCTAATCTAATAATAGATGATAATATAATAGATTATATTATATGTTTATCATATATCATAATATTAATTTATTATTATTTTGTATTATAGCATAATATTATAATATGATATGATATAATATGTAATTATAAGATTTGTTGGTGGGCATTTCGATCATTAGAAAAAATTAATTCAATCAAAATAGCTTCTTGATATTTGCTAGAAAGCATTTTTGGGTAAAAGCTCCAGAATGGAGCTTTTTCGAAATAGACCTTTTCAGTTGTCTGGCAAAGTTAAACACCTTTCTGATTTTTTACTAAACATTATTGCACCATCCAAAAGTGCAATTGGAGGGCTAGAAAGTGTTTTCTGGCACTCCAAAAGCTTTGCCAAAATGGGTCCAAGTGTAGCTAAGGTTAAAGATATTTCTAGGATAATATTCTTTCTCATAATAAAGATTCATTAAGCTCTATCATGGTTTAGATCAAGTTGTTAAAATTCTTTTTCCCCTGATCAGATCATGTTATGTGCCTTTATTTGTCTCTGAATTCTTTTGGATAAGAGTAAGATAAAAACCATTGAAATGGGGTATCTCTTAGCCATTAATTTTGAAAGGGCCTCATTTTTGTTTTCACTTTCACAAAAGTTGCACTCTCTATTCCATTCTTCTTATTGTAAAATGCTTGTTCCTCTTGGGTATTTTTTTCACAAAATCCAATACGGCATTTAACTTACTCTTCATTCCGATAAATCACTATATTATTTGCAGATATAAATTACCTTGATACATCTTGAACTTTAGCAATGATCAGATCTATATCATTTGAATTTTAAGAAATATGCACATATTGCTGACCTCAATGCATGCTAATCATGATTAGAAACATGGTCGTTTCACCAAAATTACTTTTGACACTCATCAGTGCTCCAACATGAATGCCTTTCAACAGTTTCACTGTATTACTTATCCACCAGTTCACAATAAGGGCCTGTTTGGATCCAGAAGATCCTATCATTCTAATAAGATCTTTCTGGTTGGGGCTTCTCTTTTAGGGAGATTTGATCCTTTTCTCAAGGTGATTTATCTTATCCATAGGAGATAGGAATTAGTTGTTGCCTGGCTTTGTCAAATTCCTTGATCCAACTTGATTTCAATCTATTGGTAAACCATAAGGACTAGCAGAGAAGATCTTTCTGGACCAATGAGATCTGACTGGTATATCCCTAAATGGTACTATTCTCATATTTTCATATGCTTTTTGCTAGTTGGCAAAAGCCATATATATGTTTATTCCCTCTTATCCATATCTATCAATTGCATTTCTAGATGATAGTCTCCGTTGTTGGGCTTTCTTTATTCACTTGGTTCTTTGAGATCCTTATTATTTATTGTAATGTTTCTTCTTTCAACTTTCCCTTGACATCATAATGTAGGTCAAAAGTGCAGTTTCAGTATTGCTGATGCATTTTGGAACTTGACTTCTATCTCTACTCTTATCAATGGATATCAAAGCTCATGTTCGATCATTTGAATTCTAACTTGCATAATTTTCTAGAAGCTACAGAGACAATTGCGGCAATGATAAGCATAATCAACATTACTAAAAGAACTCAAATGTGTCAGAGAATATGCAATTAAATGCTTTCCATTGTCATTGGACTAGGATATGGTTGTTAAAACCATATTTCATTATTAGAATTTGTAGGTGAATTAGTCAAGAAGATTAAAAAATTTTAGGGTAAATTACAAAAATCCACTTAAAATTGGTCGAAATTACAGTTACACCTAGCAATCTTCAAAACCTATATTTACACTCTTAACGTTTTATGCAACCCTACAGTCTAACCCATGCTATTAGGCAGCCTGTTAATGTTAACTTGGACCTAACTGCCATATTGTAATAAATTTTGAAATGATCGAAATAGCCTAAACAAAGGATAAGAAAAGCCAGGCCCCAATGCATGCATTCTCTTCAATCCAGCCAAAGGCTAGAGATGTCCATCGATGGCAAATTGCCGTGCCCGACGGGCAAGATTAGGGGAGGTGGGGTTTCGTCATCATCCAAGCCATTGCAGAAAGGGTCCTTGAGGAGCTCGATGGTGGAGGGTCGGGCGTGGGGCTTGGCGAGGCAGCGCTTGATGAAGGCCTCGGACCTCGGGGTCGTGGACCTTGCCCAAGGTTGCCGGGCGCACCTAGGCTGTGACCTTGTGGTAGATCTTGGGGATGTTGTTGCACTCATTATGGGGATCCCCAATGTCACCATCTCCAGCACGCACATCCCGAACGAGTAGATGTCCACCAGCTTTATGTACTGCTCGTATAGCTCTGGTGCCATGAACTCAGGCATCCTCGGTATCGAATGCGCCACGTGGCTCTTCCCCATGATCACTGCCAGTCGCAAGTCCGGATCTTCTCCTGCAACCACCCATTAGAACATTGGCACCAGCATCGGTGTTTGAAGGGGCCTTGTTTCACGATCGTACTTGGTCGATGTTGTCGTTGCTGAAGACATTGCTTTGGGTGAAGACTTCGAAGTGGGAGAGTAAAGAAATTGTTCATGAATGCCACCAATCCAATCCATTGATGCTCCATTCAACTCTGGAATGAGAAGATACAATATACTTTGGGGAAAAGGAATAAAATACTATGTATCTTTAAAAAACCAAAGAAAGAAAGAGAGCAAGCGAGGGAGCAAAATGAACAGATGTAGGTGAATTAGAATTACAAGTCACCACTCAAAATGAAGATGTTAAATCAAGAAATTACAAGCAAAAGTCCAAGCTTGATTTAGCTATAAACATTAAGGGGAAGAGGAAGAGAACTAGACAGTATGATTGGCTTCCAACAGCTAGCTAGCAAGAGGGATTGGCGCCTAACTTGGTGTTGCTGCTGCCGATGGCGGTGCTTTGTTGATTATGTTGTTGCTGGCATTGATGGCCGTGATGACATTAGTTGTGGTGGCTGTGGTGGTGCCATTCTTGATGGCATAATTGGGCTTGGAGGAAAGGGGTGGGCCTCAGTGCTCTCATAAGGCTGGCAAGGCCCAAGCTCCGGCCCATGTGGCGTGCCCCTCCACCTCGTGCAGCGGCACCATGCACAGCGGCTATGATCGAGGACATTTGCAGCTGCCGTCAAAATTGTCGGCAGGGAGCCAGTAGGAGGAGATCATCCCAAACCCTCTGAAGAATCTGTCGTACTTAACCCGCTCCTTGAACCTTCGCTGTCGCTTATCGACCTCGCCGTCGACATTGTCCACGTGGAGCGACATCTTGGGCTTGGCCTCTCGATGGGTGATGGGACTCGACTCTTTGGAGGGTGCAATCGCCGAACCCTGTGGAGATGTACTCAAAAAAATCCCTCAAGAATTTGTGGCTCCCACACCCCACGGATTTGGATTTGGCCACCTTCCTCCCAAACCAGGACGACGCCCGGCTCCCGCTTGGGCTTTCCGCTTCCTTACCTCCTCCTCCATGCTCTTGCTTCGGAGTCTTTGCCTCCTTATGTGCAGCGGTTCTGAAGTCCCGAATGCATCTGCTCCATTATGGCGCATGCATGAGCTCAAAGAGGAAGGGAACCGACTATTCCAGGTGAGCCTTGTTAAAAAATGTGGAGAGTAATTTGGTCATTTTATAATTCTGTAAGTTTTTAGATAATACCATTATATCTTAGGGGTGTAAGTGTAGGTGTTTCAAACTATTGGGTGAAAGTGTGATAAAGATAAATCTAAAAGGATTTTTGTAACTTACTCAAAATTTTAAGGAGCCTGTGACTCTTGAAGCATGGAGTTCATTAAGTTGCACCACATGTATGTTTTCCTAGCTTGAATTTCTTCAATGGGTGCCTTGGTTTTGTCTTAGTTTTTCTCTATAAGATATACTGTAAGAGCTTTTATTTTGGAAAAGAAGGCAGCCTTAGAGACTTCTACCCTACTAGGCTTCAATCTTTTAGGGGTGTTTAGTTCGCAACCGGAATTAAAATGGGAATGAAAATCGGAATGGTCAGGAATCAGAAGCGGAATGGTCAAATCCTCCAAAGCGTTTGGTTCGTGATCGGAATCGGAATCGAAATTGGAATGAAAAATTGAATCCATAGAGGAGAGTAGGGATTGAGTTCTATATAGATTGAGCTATTTCCATTCCATCCTGGAATCGGAATCGGAATAGGACTCCTCCCAACCAAATGGTTAGAATGGAAGTCACCCATTCCGATGTCGCTTCCAGACCCCCACTTTCCCCAACCAAACACCTCCTTAGTATTAATGATATTGATTCACTTGATAGCACTGGGAAGTAGATTGTTGGGTAAACCAGTCGTACGTAAGTTTCACCTAATTTGGTGAAAGTGGCTATCGGTCATGTATCTAGTGAGGACAGCTATTTTCAAATTCTAATATTTTAACTCACTTCATGATTGTGGATCAATATGGTTTTGGGCTAGGAGAGTTTCATCAATCTTCGCATGATAGCGGTCATTCTGTAGTTAAATTGACATGCAGATGACTGCTGAGAAATTGATTTACTAGATAATAGGGCTTAAAAAGTATGTTCGAAACTACATTGTAAGGGAGGGAGGTTTCAAGTGGCTAGGGTTCTGAAAGTGGAGATCACAGTAATGTATGTTTTTTGGTCACTTAATAATTTATTATTTACTGAATTAAAGAAAGGTCATTGAGGATGACTAAGAATAAACACAGTGTTATTTCCAATGTTCTACGAGTTATTTTAGATAATATATTGAGTACTTTTAACAGGACCATCTGTAGGTTAATATGTTTTACATTCAAGTCATATTAGTTTTAGTACCCTTCATGACGCAAAATAATGCAAATGCTGCAATCTCGTGTATAATATGACCCTTTTCAACACAACCACATTTAATTCTTATTTCTGGTATAGGTTGATGGAAGTTGCTTTTATCAGTAAAATCCATTAACAAGCAACTAAGTAGGAATTCTTGGCAAATGAAAATCCATAAGCTGACCCTGTATGGCTGGCACAAGGATTAATGGTTATCATTTTGGTGTATAGAATATATCATAGCTTCATTGCTGAGAATTTTCAAATATATAAACAGCATCATTATTAAGAGAAAAAATGTAATACAACTATTAACTCTCATAGTTTGTTTGCTTGTTGGAGTTGGTAAGCATATAAAAGTGCAAGTTTTTGCCAGTACTTTTAGGTTTAACCTCAAGCATCAAATTGCTAGCAACATTTGACATCTGTAAGTCTGTAACCGCCAGTACTCTTAATTTTTCCCTAAATATCTTATTGTATTTCCAGTCATGTGGTCAAAACTCAAGTAGTCAAAACACTAACTGGCACTCCGAGCATGGAACAGTCCACGCAGCCATCTCAGCCGGTGATGGGAGTTGTCACTGGTGCTGCCCAAATAGCATATGCTGCTCCTACTTACCAATCTGCAGCAATGGCAACTGGAGCTCCAGCAGTAATTGGAGCCATACCATCTCCTGCACAACCAACCTCAACCTTCCCCACTAGCCCAGCGCAGCTCACAAGCCAGCACCAGCTTGCTTACCAGCAGGTCCGACAGTTCCATCACCAGCAGCAGCAGCAACAACAGCAGCAGCTCCAGACCTTCTGGGCTAACCAGATGTTAGAGATTGAACATGCTACTGATTTCAAGAACCACAGCCTGCCTCTTGCTCGGATTAAGAAATCATGAAGGCCGATGAGGATGTCAGGATGATCTCAGCTGAGGCCCCGTGATCTTTGCCAAGGCATGTGAGATGTTTATACTGGAGCTGACACTAAGATCATGGATCCATACTGAGGAAAACAAGAGAAGAACACTTCAAAAGAATGATATAGCTGCTGCTATAACCAGGACTGACATATTTGACTTTCTAGTTGATATCGTTCCCAGGGATGAGCTAAAGGAAGAGGGCATTGGGATTGCCAGAGCTGCTTTGCCTACCATGGGTGCTCTTGCTGACTCGGTCCCCTATTACTATGTACCAACACAGCATCAGTTGGCAGGCCCAGGGATGATCATGGGGAAGCCAGTCGATCCAGCAACCACAGCGGCAATGTACACTACCCAGCCACCTCATCCAGTGGCTTACATGTGGCAGCAGCCTCAGCAGCAGCAGGCACAGCAGCAGCAACAAATGCCTGATAGCGGCTAAATATACAAAAAGGATACAGAACTACTTAATGGCTCAGGAATTTTCAGTCCCAGGAAGGAAAGTTGTTCAACCAAATGGCATGTACTCATCTGCTGTAAGAGTGGTTGTTACGATTAGCGTTCCATTGACCTTTTGTTGGTTAGTAGGTCAAGTATTTAAAACCCTAGAGTTTTTGCCAGAGTAGAAGGGTCTCAACTTTTTGTACTGGTGTTTTATCTGAGCTGTCATTTTCTGACTTGGTAGGGAATAAAACATATTGTTCTTAATTTAAAACTGATATCCGTGATCTCGAGAGGATTGTTGTGAGAATCAATACTGGGAGTGGGGGACCTGGATTTTGGATCTTCAGATGGTTCTCGTCTGTTCAACGTATGTTACGATGTTAAAGATTGTGTCGTGGATTGCATGTGAAAACTTGCTAGTTAGTGCTTGCGTGGTTGATGTTATTAGGCATTTCTGTAGGTAACTGTGCTTACAACAAAGATGTTGTCAGGGGATTCGTTCCAATGCTCGCATGCCATCAATGAGCATGCATTTCCGTTGGCATATTGTGTTTATGTGAAGGTCAGCATGATTTGTCAAACATTACCATTTTACTGTGTGTGTACATGATAAAATTTTAAAATTGTCTTTCAACAGGTATAGGCAAAAAGGCCCTTCTGCCTTGTATTTTGGTGGAACTAACTGAATAATTGCCTCTTGAGCTAGTGTGTCATAGAGGAATCAGAGGCAGGACTTGTGAACTATCATACAATCTCCAATATTTAATATTTTTCCATGCATGAAATATTGAAGACTTCTTGGTAGAAAATTTAGGGAGACGTGTGATTGGAATTATTCCAAATAACTAATTGTGTTAAAAGGTTATAACGAATAATTTGCTTGTCATGATTAGTAGTCGCTTGCACAAAAGGTACAAGAGGATTAGCATTTCTGTTTGTAGGCCAGCTATCTTTCCCATGAGTGGGAGCTTTCAGGCTAATCATCTATCTCTATCTGATCCTTAAATCCTTTGGCTGGGGCTCCATCTTGACCATTCTCGATGCAAATTATTTGGATGAAAATATTTGAGGACATATGACAGGGACCTGAAGTTAAAACCTGCTTTTCTTACTAGTCATGGACCACAGTGGCAATGCCCAATGCATGAGAAGCTTCAAATCAGCCTTTCTTTTCAGCGAGACCCTATGGCCTGGTGATATCTATCCTTCCATATCTTTATCAATACTCATGCTGAGGCACAGTTCCTGTCAAAATACGGTGGCCAAGTCACCTTTTCGAAAGAGCTACTATGATGCACTCTAGGATTTTGTCGGTGCATTCATGTAAATCTTTATTTTGAACATTTATTTAGCAACCAGTATGTTGACTAGCATGGTTATTTCATAACAATATTCAGAATTGCACTTTTATAAATTATAAAAAAAAGATTATGGGATTTAATGTACCATGCATGAAAAATCAATTTCAAAAAATGGATCAAGAATGGGAAACCTTATTGTGTATGTATGGTTAAACTTGTCATGATGAGAATGTAATTACAACAGGAATTTGTTGATTAGTTTAGCATGTTGTGGAATTATATTATTTTCATGACGATATATTTGAAAAGTTTATAAGCATTTGGAATACCTTTTTTGATTTAATTCAAACTGGTATAGAATTTGTTTGAAGTAGTCTTTGATTGCTTTGATATTACTAAATCAGTCATACCCCATCCCACTAGCTTGAGTGGCACATGACATATGGCTGCATATTTACGAGGTTTGATCCATAGGATATGCAAAATCTACTTGAGATATTAATTTTTCTAGGTCTTGCATAACATTAGGATGACGATGGTTGAATTTGTTTTAGCTATTTAAAACTTTAATATTTTTAATTATTTAGTTTTACCACTGCTTAATATTATGTAAGATCCAGGAAAGATTCATATCTCAAGTAGGCCTTGTATGTCCAATAAGTTAAATCTTGTAGGATGTGTGGCTGTCTATCGTGTGCTACTCATATACTACAGATGTAATAGATTTAGAAAAAAAAATATTACTAAGATTAACTTACAATGCATGAAAAATCAGTTTCAAAATATGAATCAAGCATTGGAAAATTTGTTGTGCATGTAGGCCAGACTTTTCATGATAAAAATGTGCTACAAAGGAAGTTGTTTATTAGTTTAGCATGTTGTGAAATTATATTATTTTATTGATAATATTTTGAAAGTTTGCAAACATTTGAAATACTTCATGTACATGATTAAAAAATCATGTGGAATTGATTTAAAGCAGTTTTTGATCACTTTGATACTATTAAATTTGTCATATCTTATCCCACTAACATAAGCAGCATGCAACGGATGGCCATATGCAAGGTTTGACCCATAGGATGTGCAAGACCTATCTAAGATATTAATGTTTCCTGGATCTTGTGTTGCCCAGCTATGGAACCCAAGAGGGGG